>JAVJIF010016434.1:0-91654 GCA_038442645.1 Agave tequilana
TGTTCAACACGTCGACCTAAAACAATACAAGGTGGCTTTGATCCTTCCACGATCATTTCACAGACACACAACGGACAACCACATTGATTTTATTTACCAAGGGACTCCCAAAGTACAACGAGATCGACACTGCCACTGGAAAGGATGATACCAATTTTGTTGCAGTTCTTCAGGGCGGCGTTTTGCTGGAACTAGTCAGAGAGAACAGCAGCGAGACCGATTGCTCCACTAGGCTTGACAGCCGCCTAAGAATCTCATAGCACATGCTCATAGAATCCACAATCTCTTCGTTGGTCCAAGGGTCTATCACTCTAGTTTTGATGATGATTAACTCATATAGTTATAATACTAATAATCTTGTCTCAGTTAAGTTTTAGATATTCAATTAAGAACATAGTTCGTGTTTAGCTTCAAGAAAAAATTCAAAATCAAGTTTTGAAGTTAGCACATGTTAATTTAAGAACTCAAGTATAAAGAACGCATTGAGCACTCAAGGAAGAGTCTAGCTCAAGAAATCGAGTTTGAATCAAGTCTACATAGAGAAGAAGATCTACAAAAGACTTGAGTCAAGAATTTGTAAGCCTTGAATTTATGTTAAAGAATAGATTAACTTTGATTGCTCAAGTTTACCCACACAAAAATTTGTTATTGTTTTCAAGCACAAAAGTTATAATCTTCAGTTTAACCCGTTTTAATTTTCATGAAAAAGTTTCATCAAAAATAAGTTTATATTATTTTATATGTGTATTGGATTCTATCCACACATATTGTGCTTCAAATGAGTTCGAGAAACTTGTTTTCGTATTTATACAAGTTTTGAAAAAAATTGAATTTCCATAACAAAGTTTATTGTTTTAGAAAATACAATTTTAATTTCAATATCGTATTTCTTTTCTCAAAAATAAGTTGACATGTTTGTAATATGTGTTGAATTTTGATCATATATATTTGTGCTATAGTATATTTACATGAACTTATATTTGTAGAATTTATTGAGATTTATTTGTATTTATTTTGATTTAAAAAGATGTTTAAAATTTTCAAAAATATAGGTTTTGGGCTTCTGCCGGTCCATCGCACGGTCGACCGACCGTAGAGCCAAATAGTCTGCCGGTCGACCGCACGGTCGACCGATGTGCACAGCGTGCGCGAGCCCAATGGGAGCAGGGCTTGATCGACCGAGCGGTCGACCGGATTTAAAGTTGCGCTCTATTTCCAGGTTTCGATCGACCGATCGGTCGACCACCAGAGAGCAATGCTCTCTGGAGTTTGAGCTTGGTCGACCGGCCAGTCGACCGACTACCCCAACAACTAGAAAACTAACTGTTGGCAGTCGACTGCCCGGTCGATTTACAGGCTAATTTGGTCTGTGTTTTGCCCTATGGCTATATTTTCTTGGGGCTATAAAAAGGGGTATTGGCTTGGGTTTTCACAAGATTTACTCAATCAGTTTTCTTGTGCCTGTTAATCTATCTTCAACAAGTTTTTCAATAAGTTTTAGAGCTTAAATTCCATATCAAAAGGGAGTTTTCAAGAGTGTTTCTCTTGAGTTTTCAAAAGAATTTTTCTTGACTTTTTCGCTTCCAAATCTATCTACTTTTCTTACACAAGCTTAACCTTAATTGCCATATCTATCCTATAGCATCCTTATTTGTGGGAGTGTTTGTCTGTGATCAAGAAGTTGATCACCAAGTGTTTTACTTTGTATTTGAGAAGTTGGAGGTTGCGGCTTCGGCGAGCTTGCAAGTTCGCATGTGTTATTGTTCTTTCGGGAACAAGTGAGAGACTCGCGAGTCCAAGAGTTCTTGAGGGAATTTGTAAGTGTTGCGTGTCATGTCCCGCTTCCCAAAATACGTGAAAACGGAGTCGCGACGGGAGTCGGCGATGTATATACGCAAGGAATATACCCCACGTATACACGCTAAGCCTAAAATAACCTAAACAAGTTATAAATTTAAACCATACTAATCAACGATCACTACAATAATACATATAATAAACACCTACTTCGATCAGTGCTTGAATTTTGTCTTTAAGGACATTGCACCTGCAAGTAGGATGATGAACCATCCTATGGAAAAGACAATAGTTGGGATCATTCATTCGTCCCACTTCGTCTGGGCGTCTAACCTCTGGCAACTTGAGCTTGTTGCCTTTGTTGAGCAAGTGAAAAAGTGTCACCACATGCTCATCTTTGAAGGAGTATTGTCTCTGATACTCCGAAGTCCTGTTGGAGTTACCTTTCTTTGATCGAGTTCCTCCATATACTTCCAATGCTGATGTATCAGAAGATTCAGCTGTGTCATAGCTTTTGTTGTTGATTCCCCACCTGCTTTTGGGGGTCTCAAACTTTTTAGCTGATTTTTCAGCTATCTCGGCATGTTCAATAAGCTCCTTCCAAGTGTGGGCTTTGATAGCTCCCATGCGAATTTTCACTTTGTCGAAGAAGTTATGCCTACACGTCTGAAGCAACAAGCAAAGGCATACCTGCAGGGCACATGAGAGAAAGGTTGCAGAATCTCTCTATGTAATTCCGTACAGATTGTCCTCCTTTCTGGACTGTCGAAAGGAGAGTGCCCATGGTCACCTCGGTATCATCCTCATAGAATCGGGAGAGAATCATCCTCATAGAATCGGGAGAGGAATCGGGTTTCCAAGTCGAGCCAGGAATTGATGGAGTTCGTGGGGAGACTCCTGAACCAATCAAAGGCTACCCCCTTGAGGGTGTCAATGAACAGTCTGGCCATGATAGCATTATTACCTACTACATTACCGGTTTGCGATCAGAAGTAGTAAATGTGCTGATTTGGCGAGCTCTTGCCATCATACGAGTGCAACATTAGTGGCTTAAAATTTGGCGGATATAAGACTGAATCCCATTCCAAGGGGTAAGGACGGACCGCCCCTACTTTCTTTAGCTCGTCCCTCTGAGCTAGGCACGCGATCTGAGATTGGATGCCTTTAAGGACTTCGGCATCAATAGAAGAACTTTCCTTTAACTTCTCAGTCTTGGGTTGTTCATTGCTATGATGTCCTTCCTCATTATGATTACTCTCGGTATCATTGTTGTTACGGTTGGTGAGGAGTTGGGCGAGCATCTGCTGAATATTGTCCAAGGCTTCTTGCTCAGCCTTAGAGGTTTGCTCTTGAGCTTCCAACTGTCGGCGGAGGTCATCATTGTCGTTATCAGTCATATGCACTGACGCTCTATCTGTTCATATCGAGCTGACTGTTACTGAAGAGGCATACCCACTGTCTTCATCCTCCTCATCAGACCATTGGAATAATCTTCTCATTGGTTCTAGTGAGGTTACTGTGGTTGAGGAGGATGGCTGTTCGTAATTGTAGGGTATTGCAACCCTAGACCTGGTGTTTTGGAAGACGCCTTCTTCGTGCACCAAGACATGGTGTAAGCCCGGACTATAATCCGAATCTGAAGAACTGGAGGGAGGAGAGTTAGCGGCATGCGGCGCTTGTCTGCCTCTACGCGGCTCTCATCTCCTTCCGATCATATTGACGGATGCAGGGGGCAGATCTGGTAGATCTTGCGATATGCTCCTTTGCGATGCTTCGTAGGAGCTTGTTGCAATAGTCGGTCAAAAACTGATTGTCAGTTTGGAGGAGTGGCGGGGCTTCGTCCCAGCTGGCAATGGACTGAATGGACTGTCACCAACTGACATCCCACTTGCTAACAACAAGAGGAAGAAGTTTGGAGTAAATCTGACTTCCGTTTGTTCGTTAAGAACTCTCGCAAGTCAGATGTAGCCGGGCTTAAGCGACTCAGCACAGAGGCTGTGTTGGATTGCGCATAGGATAACGCCTTGTTATTTTCATCACCGCAGGGGTGGTTAGCACTAGATAGTGCTTTAGCTCTAACTTTACGGCTAAGAACTTTGGGAATGTCCTTGGGTGCTGAAGCTGCATAAGCACCGCTATCAACACTTGGGGACAATCTCTTAGCTCCGCTGCAAAGAGAGAGCTTAGCGCTTGAGGAGCTGGGGGGCGAAGCACGCTGTGGTGCTTTATCCGCTACTTTACTGCGAAGGAGGTTAGCACCGCTGGGTGCTTTAGTCCTAGCCTTACGGCTGGGAACTCTGCGCGTATCCTGTGGTACTGGCGCTGTGTTTGCCACGCCATCAGTAGCTTCGCTCATGAGAACAAGGTTGGCGCGAGGAGTTACCGTTCCTGAATTAGGCGAAGGTGTAGTCGTCGTTTTAGCTTCGTGGCTGATAGTCTCAACGAAGCAGGCAGGTTATCTTACCTTTATCTTCACGGGATAGGCGGACCTGTGGCGTAGCTACGCCTAAAGCTTCATATAGAGCTTTCTGTTTTGGCCTCCACATCTTCTTTGGAAGAGGAGACTTAGGTTCGCAGGGAACCTGGCTACCCACACGCGAGGCTGAGAAAAGTTGGGAGGAGTCCGCGTCCGGTTTCTACTCCGAAAGCTTGGCCATTGTGACCTTTCTATGCTTCCGTGCTTGGAGCATTGGACCACCTCCAGAGAGGAGTTCTTTGAATTTTCCTTGCTCGAAATGAACGATCAGGTTTTCGAAGGTAATAGGCTCTGGATTCTGACCCTCTTTGTTGCGTCAGAAGCCGTAGTAGGCTTGCGGAGAGCCTTATCTGTCTTGACAGAGACTTGCTTTGAAGAATTAGCCAGAGCGGTTCCGGCTATGCCGACTTCCTTGCAGTCGCGCGTAGGTTCTTGGCCAGAGTAAATGGCCAGCGCCTCAGCAGTAGACCCGAAGGTCTGATTGTCGCATTGCGACACTTGATTCTCAGCAGTGGAGAATCAATATCCCCAGCGGAGTCGCCATCTTGTTTTCTATTGATTTGCAAAGGGGAAAACTTACAAAAAAAATTCGAGGAGCGAAATTACAAGTAATTATTTGCAGTAAGAAGATTACAGGTAGATCTCCTATGAGATTTCTGAAAAAGTGTGCTGGTAGGAATCTGATCAGCGCGCGATCACTTTATCCCTTTGACGATGCGATCGATCAGACAATCGAACTGCTGCCTGATGGGATTCCCTTCTCGCCTGGTTTGAGGAATCAGAGAACAGAAGGTCGGTAGAGCCCTCTTGTTACTTCTCGAGCTGCCTCCGCTTGGAAATTCCTTCTCTCCCGTTCCGAAAATTCCTTGAGAGGGAGGAAGATCTTAGGGTATTAGCACCCTGATTAAAGAAGTAATTCTCTGAATTCTTAGAAGTAAGAGAGTAGATCTCTGTCCTTAGCCGTCTCTCCTCTCTTTTTTCGAGCCGTTGCCTCTCTAGCTCTCGCCCCTGGTAGGCTATTCATAAGGAGTAGGGGTATAATCGCCCTGAAAATCTGAAAACAGATTAGGTCAATCTGTTTTACATCCGGTAAGTTGCCTCGCCGTGAGGCTAGAATCAGCTTCTACGATGCTAGGAATAGCTGATCTCTTGATCCGCTCTGCTAAATGAGGGATACTCCCTTGATTCTTTCCAAATAACTGAAAGATCTCCCTGATCTTCTCACTTGATTGGGAGAGTCAAAAGATCATGACAAACAACTGTCAAATTTGATCTCAATTAGATTTGATCTCATCTAGAGATTTGATTGGTCAAAGGTGGCCATAAAAGACCCGCAGCGGAGTCGTTGCATTGAGCTCATGGCGGAGCTAGGAGAAGCATATGGTGAAGTTAAAAGAAAGCTCTTCAGCGGAGCTGGATAACTTTGTGGCGAAGCTACCAATTACCCTTTTGCGCAGCTGTATGGGACTTCGAGCGAAGCTAACTCTCTGCGGAGTTAACTGAGCATTTCTGTGCGAAGTTGTAAGTTAGCTCGCAGCGAGACTGTGAAGGAGCTTCCTGCGATGCTAAGCAACTTTGGCTTCTTATGCGAGACTTATCTCGTGGGCTCGTGCGAGACCAAGTGTTGAGCTAACTTAGTGTCTCTGGACCTACTTGGGCCTTCTCAGGAGCTTTTCTTGGCTTACTGTTTGCTTCACTGGATCAGTAGAGTCCAAGTTGTTGATACGTCCCTTTGAGATGGGTAAAGAACTGGTCGTCAGCTTGTCTGCCGCTTGTCTTTTGTAGATGTCAACAAGTTAGACATTGTTCAGACCAGTTAGGAATCTTGTCTTTTTTAGAGTGTCAACAGTACCTTTGTTTGAAGGCGAGCGAAGTATGACAAATAGGATCTTTCCCATTTCCGATTTACACTACGAAATGAAGGGGCAGGCTACACTACCATAGGAATGGCTATCCATCACCATAAGCCATCAATGGCACTTGCGAGGGTAAGGCAACTTCGAGGGTACCAGAGTCATTTGGATTCACAAACACAGAAGAGGGAAGCAAATAAAAACAAGAGTAAAGAACAAAAGAAACTTCAATTTGATTCAAATAACAATAAAAGAAAATGCTTACTTACACCGGTGTCACCCTCAGTATAAACTTTGCTCTTATTTCTCCATGAAACTCTCCTCTCCTCTTAGTTACATAAATAAAACAAAAATTACATAAAACAAAAAAAAAACTTAAGTTACAAAAAAAAAAATCTAAGTTACAAAAAAAACAAATCTCCTCTTCATCAATTTGAAGAACTAATTTAACATTTAATACACAGTTTATACCAAAACGTATATACTAAACAAAACAAAGAGTGTCCAAATGTGTTTCCGAACAACATTTTAGGCAGAGCAAAATTTCTGTTCTCAAAATGAACATAAAATCATGAGCATTTTCAACCTTCCTCCGAGGAGAAGGGTGCTTGGTAAGGGTTCCTGGCCTTTCTTAGACGCTTCCGATAGCTTCCTCCAAAGCAAGCAAGATTGTGACACGGTGGAGTCCCATTATCGGAAGTAGTAGTTATTGTCGATGAAGTTTTTTTAGCAATCACTTGCAGTAGAGTCACGCTTGAAGTAGCAGGCAATATCGCAAGGGAATTCTCTAAAGCCTCCACCTATATACAGAAACCATCATTCAATCAATTAGCATCACATAAAGATTCAGATGATATCTAGTACAAATCGAAAAAGTTTCATATATGCTTACTTTGCACTGGAGAGAGCAGTACTTAGCGTTGGGCTATGGTGGTGATCTTCCATTTGTCTTGAACATGACCCTGCAGTGGATGGAGTAGTGCTGATCATCAGGAAGAACCTTCCCCTTTGGATTTCCCTTGGTGATGATGGCGAAAACATCTCTCCCATTGTTCTTGAGCTTAAAGAGATCGAATCGTACATGCTTATTGATGTCCTTCTCCTTGATACCTTTCATGTGCGCTGTTTTTTGTACTTGGATAACTTTGTGACCTGTGTGCGATGGCTGGATTCAATCTCGTCGCTAAAGCATGATGCCCACAATGATTCTTCATCGCAATCCATGCAGTACATGTTCATATATGACTTGGTGTGCACTCCGCAGTTGCTAAAGAATTTCTCATCTTTTTTGATGAGAGGTTTCAGCTTCAGTATCTCTCTGGGATCAACCATTGTTCCTCTCTATATCTAATCAACAACAAATAGATTCAAACAAGGTATTTTTATAATCAGTGAGATAAGCTGGCCAAATTAAAGTTAAAAAAAACACTTTTATATACAAAAGGGATTCAATCAAAATAATCCTTAAAACATTTTTAATTCAAGACAAAACCTGCCCAGAATCGAACCCACTAACTACATTGATGATTCAAGATCGAAATAGAGAGAGCAAAAACACTACATTGATGATTTAAGACCAAAACAGAGTAAAAAACAATATTTAATTAAGGAGCATGTCCTTTTTCCAACAACAACAACAACAAAAAGGTTTTTTTTTTGAAATAAAATCCTACATGTTAAAAACAGGGCAAAGAGGAAAAAAATAGTGATTCTCGAGAGAAAAAGAAACCAAGAAAGAATGAAAAAATTAAAAAGAAGGGTGCATCGAATTGTAGTTAAGAAAAAATCATCATTGAAGCAATAATAGTAACATTAATGAAAAAAAAAACATTGAAGAGACTGACGAGACGGAAAGAATACTTGAAAAAATTAAAAAAAAGGATGCATTGAAATTGTAAATAAGAAAAAAAATCATCATTGAAGCAATAATAGTAACATTGATTGAAAAAAACATTGAAGAGACTAACGAGACGGAAAGAATATTGTTAGTTCTACAATATTATTCAATTATATAACATTAACACCAATTAATATTATTGAGAAGAGTCTTATATATCACCAATCTTATATTATTATGTTCTTATAATCAGTGATGCCATTTATATTGTATGATCATTATGAGTAATAAGATACAGTATTTAGTTTTATATTAACAAAATCAAGTTGCTTAATGAACATGTTTCAAGTATTAATTATAGTATATTTATTGTTTAACTTAATAATAACAATGACATGATGATATCGTGATAAAAATATTTATACATGAATACATAGAATAGAAAATACATAAAATACAGAGTGTGCGTGTATATGAATAGCATGTCTCCATATGAAGTGCACAGTATGCATGTAACATGATGATGGATATGATATCAGGAAGTGTAACAAGTATAAATGAATAATAATATACATGTATCGAGCATGTCATGTGATTTATACAATAAAAATAATCAGTATCACATGATATTTTAATCAATTTTTTCAGTATCACATACCACAGGCAGTTCATACCGGAGCCTGTACTCTAGTCAAACCCATCCGAACATGACATACAGGTACCATTATTCGAACAAGAGAGTGACCAAATGACAAATGTTCATGTCATCATCATTCTTTATACTGTTTTATTATGTTAATTGGAAACTCAATGTTCGAAGAGCTCTGGTCGGGTGAATGTCTTCTGTGCATAACTGGGACCATGACCTTAAACAAACCCCTGGTTACTGAGACCAGGGTTACCCGCTAGGGCAGGAGTAAGAAAAAAAAGCTCAATAAGCTATGTATAATTGGTAACCAGCACTACCATCCCCTGTAATGGGATAAAGATGGATCCATGCAATCCACCCGACAAGACCAAGTCAACCGTCAAGCCTCTCCCATCCCCATGTTATATTTATTATACTTAAGTTACACAGTGTATCATGAATAAGAACAGTGCATAATACATGTAATACGATAACATGTTATGAGCTTTGTTGATATTATGAAACAAGATAATGGGAAATGAGAAACAAGAGATGTGAGATTCTAAAGGTAGCCCCCATGATTTAGATCCACATGACATTTAGTTCCACACACCGCATATCAACAACATTCATGTCTAGTAACAGGAATATCATTTCGATATCAGTAACAGGATATAGTTATGTAACAGGAATACAAGAATATCCATGTAGCAGGAACAGTGATTTATGCAACAAAAATACAGAAACAATCAATGCATGTATGCAGGTGAACCTATGTAACAATGTTATAAGAACAATAAATAATTGTGTACAGAGTATTTGTGCAACGGAGATACAATATATGAAATAACAGTATCTAGTTAAATAGTGTATCGGTGTATCAGTGGTACATGAATCGAAATAATAATGTCATTTGTAACAGTATCTGCGTAACGGTGATACATATACATGAAATGAAATTGTCTGATGCGATAGTATATCCATGTTACGGTGTTACAGGTACATGAACAATAGTGTTTAGTATAATAGAGTATCCGTGCAACAAGTGTACATAAACATGCAAATAAATGTAATCCATGTAAAGTGATGTCAAAATATATAAATAATAGCGTTTAGTGTGATTTAGGTAAATATCCATATTTGTAATAACGATTACAATATTATTAATATGATCAGTATCATAAAATTATTATATATAATTATCTATTTTACTTATCACTGTCTCTATTAATTTACTTATTAAAATTATTAACTTATTAATCACAAATTTCTTTAATTCATTTTATAATATTTACTCGATATTTAAATAATTTATCTATATTTAAAAATAAATCAAAAATAAATTATTATTTTATCTATTTTGTTTAAATAGAAATCATGTATATTCTAATTACAGTGGTTTTTCGATAATTACAATTTATTTAATAATATTTGCCGTAATTTACTGATAATCATAATTTATTAAATAAAACAATCAATTAATTTAATTAAACATACTAAAATATAATCTATAAAAAGAAGCACCCACATAGTGATTATAAGGATGTAGCTATCTTTTCTATGATAACGTCGTCTCTAGATTTTTTGCTATTTTTGCTCCAGAATTTTTTGTAAAATGAATTTGTGCTACCTCTTGTGTAGAGGATTGAGAGTTAGAATTGTGTACTCCGGTCTTGTGTAAACTATTGTAGTTCCTTTGTGGAAGCTCTTTTATAGAAAGATCCTTAGTGGATAGTGAAATCCTTCACGCGGTGAAGGCGGGGACGTAGAGTTTGTGCTTGAACTTTGAAACAAATCTTTTGTGTTTGCGATTGTCTTTTCTCTTGCTCTTACTTTATTGCTATTGGTTCCAATTGTGTTGCTTCTTCTATTGTATTTGCTATTCATTGCTTGCATCATATTATCTATTCTTACTTGTTGATTTTACTTATTTCAGCAAGAAGGTAATTATGCACTTCAACTTCTAATCTAAAGGAATATATAGGAGAAGTTCTAAAGCCCTTCATAGGGAATCCAGCTTCACTTCTTATTTTGAGTCGACCTTTTGCATCATTCATTTTAAATTCCGCATAGTTTATCATTAGATTAGTATTACACTTATTCACACCCTCTAAGTGTACTTTCAATTAGTATCAGAGGCTTAGACTCTAGTTTTTTGGATTAACCACCATAGAGAAATCCTTTTTGCTAATCATTTCATTTGCACTATCACTTGCTTCCACACTAGCTTACATGTCAAATGTATTAAGACTCCACCTAAGTTTGATGATCTTAACTTTCCCATATGAAAAGTTAAGATGACAGTGTTCTTGCAATTCTTAGGATGCCGGATTGCAAAGGCGGTGACCAAACCCTTTAGTGTACCTGATGGTGATGAAGATACATGGTCCAAAAATGCCAACAAGAATTTGATGCTAATGCAAAAACTCACTATGCATTGCTTCAAATTTTAAACGATGATATTGCTAGGGTAATTCATTGCATATTCGCCTATGAGATTTGGTCACACTTAGTTGTCACTCACGAGGGGACATCACATGTCAAGAGAGCGAAGATTGATCTCTTGCGTTCTCAATATGAAAACTTTGTTATGAATGAAAATGAATCTATTGATGACATGATCAAAAAATTTACTAAATCACAAATGGTTTTACTTCTTTAGGTGATGCTATTGACAATGATCAAAAATTGAGGAAGGTCATTCGCGTTCTTCCTTAATCATGAGAAGTCAAAGCACAACATTAAAGAAGCTCAATGATAAAGAAAGATGGAGCTCATTGTTCTTATTGGCAATCTCAAGACCCACAAGATGGAAAGAAAAGTAAGAGAGGAGAAGGTACCACTAAAGAAGAAATCACTACCTTTCAAATCCACTCTTATCATCTCCGAAGATGAAGATGATGACCAAGAAGATGATGAAGATTTATCCCTTATTATGAAGAATGTTAGAAGGGTGTACAACAAGGCTAAACTCAACAGTAGAAGAAGAGGGCAAGGGAAGAAGGAAGAAGATTGTTTGCTACAATTGCCAAAAATCTGGACACATCATTGTTGATTGCCTAGAGATCAAAAGTAAATCCTCAACCTCCAAGAAGCCCTAAAAAAAGGCCTTGAAAGCTACGTAAGACACATAGAGCGAATCCAAAGAAAAGGTGGACACAGCTAATGTGTCTTTCATGGCAAATGAGAACACGCCAAAGGTAACATCCAAATTTTATCTTGATGAATGTGAATTGTCTGTGGATGAATTGGGTGAAGCTTTTGAAGAACTTTCAAACAACTATAATTTTCTTTAAAAAAAGTACTTAAAAATGAAAAAAATGAACTTCTTCAAAATAAATTAGTTGTTATTTCTAAAGTAAAAGAGATTTTGTCTTCGACTCTTGAAAAGGCACAAAAAGATTTTGATGCACATAAAATCTCTTTCAAAGCAAAATTTCTCATTATTGATGAAAATGAGATTTTTATTTTGAAAAACAAAATTAATATCTTAAGCAATGTATTAAAAAGTGTGAGTTTGACAAAAGTATATTAGAGGCTTGTTTCCTAAGAGGAAAACTCAAAAAAAAATCACACACTCTTCATGTTTCACATACTTACACAACATACCATGCCACACACTCTTCGCATGCTCATGCTATACATGCTCAGAATACTCATGCACATCATGCATTTTTATATGCCAAGGTGTACTCATACATCTATTGTGGCCGCAAAGGTCACTTGGCTAAATTTTGTTATGATAGACTTAATGTTTCAAATAATCATGTTTGGGTTCATAAGACTAACACTCTAAGACCCAAGAAAGTTTCGGTACCAAAGTCAACACTTTTATCAATTGATGTAGGTATGCACCAAGGCTCTAAGATGTAGGGGACGGTGATACCTTGATAGTGGTTGCTCAAGACACGTGACATGGGACATCAACAATTTTGCAACGCTATCAAATTATCATGAAGGTGGCACCGCCACCTTCAGAGATAATTCAAAGGGCAAAATCATTGGTATAGGTTGTTTGGTCGGAGAAAATTCGTGTAAAGTTTCCTTGAATCAAATGAAAGATTACAACGGATTAATACTCTGACTACAAGGGAGGGAAGATATTCACAATTGAATCTCCTTTTTGTTTAATGCTGGGTTCTTGGTGTGGCAGTGGAAAGTGAATCTTATTTTCCGTTGACCGGTGAACGTCAGGACCTCTTGAGAATCCTCTCTTTGGATAGCAGACGGAGTAACACAGCTCTTGTCAATCAGGACTCTCAAAGAGATTGTAGGCAAAGATTAACTTGTACGCAGCAACTTGTTCGAACAGTTGAACTCTCTCTTTCTTTTCGGTGGAAGTCTTGGTGCTTCTATAGCTCACAGGCGGAATTCTTCTCCAAGAATTATCTGATCAACCGACCCCTTCTCCCTAGCAAACGGGGCTATTTATAGAGGCTTCAGGGTGAACGTGCCCCCTAAAAACGCTCCATAATGGGGGGTTAACTTCCTCATTACTGAAAAACACCTAGAGGGGGGTGAATAGGTGTTATTGCTAATCTAATGATTTTTTTTAAAACTAAGTATGATGAATGATGCAACGATCTCTCAAAACAAGACTAAGAGCCGAATACCCCATGAGAGGTTCTGAACTCCTTCCTCCCAATTCCCCTTGAATGGTTAGAGGTGCGCAATGCAACCTTGTTGTATGAGATATGATCGAACAAGGCAAAGTATGATGGATGAATAGTGAGATGCACACAATATATCACAAGTATCACAAGCTTGAAGTAATAGCACAAAGAAAGAAACAAGATCACAAGCAAGTAATTTAAAGCAATATAGAGCAAGAGAAATTTAAAGCAAGAATTGACACAAGGCAATCGCAGACACAAGATATTTGTTTCGAGGTTCGAGCCACCGCTCTACTCCCGCCTTCACCTCCGTGAAGGGTTTCCACTATCCACCGAGGACGCCTTACAATTTGGTCTACCGAAGACCCAAGCACCTAGCTTCACAACTTACAAGTGTTGGCCCAAAGGCCTTCCACTCTAGTTTTGATGATGATTAACTCATGTAGTTATGTGTACTAATTATCTTGTGATGTTTAAGTTTCAGATCATTAATCAAGATATTAGTTGGTGAAAGCTTCCACACATCTTTCACATGTTGATTCAAGAGCCCGAGCGTCAAAGATCATACATTGCACTTGCTCGGTGAATCAAGAGTTTTTGGATCGAGCCGTCTTGGAGATTGCGCTCTAGCTTGGAGATTGCGCTCTACAAGAAGACTTAGGTATCCATAGTTTTAGTTTGGGTTTAGATCTTAATTGTAAAGATTAGAATAGTATGATAAGCTCAAGTTCACAACACACACCTTTCATGTTTTGATTTTCGGTTTTAGGTTTAACCGATCTTGGTTTTCATGAATAGATTTTTTATCAAAACAAGTTTACATGGTTTATGTATATTAGATTTGTTCTATATACATGCATGCTTCAATGGTTTAGACAAACTTTGTTTGATAATCTATTCCATGTGTTTTATGTTTTGGTATTTACAACAAAACATATTTTTGGACTTAATGACAAAAATCATGATATATATATGTTTCTTGTATATTGAATTTCTATTCATATACAATATGCTTCAAAGTGTTTAAATATCATATTTTTGTATCATGGATGAGTTTTAGACAATGTGTATTTTCTATTCAAAAATACAAGGTTTTAGAAAATACGGTTTTTGGTTTTTGGCAAAATTTCTATGACACAAAAATAGTCAAATATGTTTGAAATTTGTGTTAGGATTTTTAACACAAGTTTGTATTTCAATATAAATGATAAAACTATTTTTGTGGAATTTTAGAGATTTTGTGGGATTTATTATAATATTTTTTTCCCCAGATTTCAGACCTGTTTTTGTCTGCCAGGCTTGGCCAGTCGACTGGTACGGTCGACCGCACCAAGAAGCCAGTCGACCGATCCGGTCGACCGACATGCACGGATACGTGCACGCTGGCTGACTCTGTAGCCGGTCGACTGAAGCGGTCGACCGACAGAGAGCTGTTTGCTCTCAGGAATTCTCGGTCGACCGGGGCGGTCGACCGGTAGCCACAACGGATCAAAATTTGACCGTTGGGCGGTCGACCGTCCCGGTCGACGGAAGGCTATTTTTGGCAAAACTGCTGCCAAACGGCTATTTTCTGGATTAGCCTATAAATACCCCATTTGAGAGAGTTTTTCTCTAAGAATTTTTGGGCTAAAATTTTCTATCTCTCTGGTGTTTTTGCTGCAAGAAAAATAGGTTTTTGGATTCAAAGTGAACAATCTTTTGTGTTTTTGATTAGGGTTTGAAAAACCAAAGAAAAGGGATTTTGGGAAAGCTTTTGTTTGAACTTCTATATCTTGATTTCATTTGTTTCCCAAAGTTTTTCTTTGAGTTGCTGGTTTCATATCCCTTGGTTTTCTCCACACTTGAGCTAAATATCTACTATCTATATCTATAGGTTATTTGTGTGGAAGAAGAAGTTGTTTGTGGTTGTTGTTGTGACCACCAAGTTGTAACCCAATCTTTTCTTACCTTTGTGCTTTGGGTTGTATCCCTCTAGTTGAGAGGTGATCCTTGTATTGGTTGGTGATTGGGAGTTTGTTGTATTGGTTTGGAATTTGCCTCAAGGAGGAGGTTGTGATTGTTAGAGTTTGCCTCAAGGAGGAGGTTGTGTTGGTTGGCTTGGATTTGTGCCTCAGGGAGGAGGTTGTAAAGAGAGGAGTTGGGTACTCCTTGTAAAGGGTCCTAAGTGGACGAGCTAGTAGAAATCCTTCGTGTGTCGAAGGCGGGGATGTAGAGCTGGGTGCTCGAACCTCGATAACATATCTTGTTGTTTGCGCTTGATCCATTGGCTCTCTCTATCTCTCTCTTTACTTTGTGCCTTGCCTTATTCATATTGTGCATTCATATTTGCTTGGCTTGGTTGTGTGTGAATCATTTGTTGATCACACTTGAGTGTAATTTGCATTAAGTTATTAAATTCCGCATATAGTTCATAGATTAGCATTGTCACCTATTCACCCCCCCTCTAGGTGACTTTTCAATTGTATCAGAGCTAGCGCTCCTGATATTTAGGTTTAACCCCTAGGAGTTAAGATCTTGGTTTGCTAATCTTCATTTACATTATCATTTGCACACATATTAGTTTGCACTCATGGCTAGCCCTCCTATGTTTGACCATTTTAGACTTGATGCTTGGAAGGTGGACATGACTAGGCATTTAAAAACTCTAGGTCATTTAGTTTACCAAGCCATCACTATAGAAACCCTCCCTAATAGTAGCAAGCATAAGAAGGCCAATGCACTTGCACTTAAAACACTTAGAGCATCTTTTGATAATAATCTTTTACTTGTTTTTGATAGTTTTGATTCGGCTTTTGCAGTTTGGAGCGTCTTGACATCTCCGGAGCTTCCAAGGATCATTAACAATATGAGGAGATCTATGAGAGATGTATCCGAAGAGCCTTGTTTCATGGCATATGGGAATGACTCCCATGAGGTACAATCGGACTCTCAAATACATGATAGCTCTAGCTCTTATTACCATGGATGTTTTGAGGTTCAAAATTTAAATGTTGAACTTGCTTCTAAGCTTGAAAAATTCTTGGAAAAACATAACTCTTTGAAAGAAAAACATTTTGATTTACAAAAAGAAATGAAGGATTTATGCTCTACTTTTGAAACCATTTTGCAAGAGAAAGAAGAGATTACTAGTGAATGTGACTCACTAAGATCTCAACTAGACATTGCTTTAAAAGAAATTGAAGTTTTAGAAGGCAAAAATGATTGTGATGATATTTTGGAGCACAATGAGATTTTATCCTCAAGATTGGATTGTGTTTTCAAAGAAAACCTTACTTTGAAAAATAAAATTGATTCTATTACTAAAGAATTGAATTTGGTTTTGATTAAAAATAAATCTTTGCAAAATGATATTGATATTCATGTTTGCCATGCTAGTGTAGCTTCTACTTCTTGCACACCTATTGCATGCTCCACTTTGTCTTCTAGCATAGAAAATGATATAAATAATTTGAAGAAAAGTGTTGATTGTTTGGGCTCCACTTTGAGCCATTGTGCCATGAATCACATACGATTGGAAAGCTTGGTTCGCAAGAAACAAGTTCCAACCTTGCATGCACACCCATCTAGGCATACACATGCTTTTCATGATCACCACCATCATATGTATGCTCACGTGTACACATGTACACATTGTGGTCGAAAAGGCCACCTTGCTAGATTTTGTTATGATCGCATTTATCATGAAAATTTAGCAACTAATTATGTTGGGTTAGAAAAGATACTAACCCCCGTGGACCCACAAAGAAATGGGTACCAAGATCCACCTCTTTGACTTTTGATGTAGGTGGGAGCTCTCGCGTCACGTGAGGGTATTGGTGCCTTGAGGTGGATGCATTCTAAGCTAAAAGGAGAACCATTTGGATGCTTCACTCTCAAGGAAATTAGGTGGAGAGGAGCACCATGTTTTGGAGAACTAGAGATGCACCTTCATCGGTTTTGGTATCATTCTCTAACTCCCATTTTTATTTGCATACTTTCCATGTTCATCTATTCATAGCATGTTTTGTTTCATTGTTCATTATGCTTATGCTATGTTAGATTAGTGTTATACATGTTTAGTTACTTGAGCACCCATGTTTCATATGGATCTATATTTAGTGTTCTCACCTTGTTTAGAACTAACATGTATGCCCTAGATCTAATGCACATACATTTGCATTATGACCATTTGGATGTTTATGATTATATGATGATTTGTTTTGATGACTCATGTTTTAGTATGATATATGCCATGTTTGTTAGACCCTTGACATGCATGTTTAGCTTATGAGATCACCCATGTTTAGTATGAACCCTTATTTTGTGTTCTCTTTATGTTTAGCTATCATGTTGATCATAGTTCTAATGCACATGTCTTTGTCATGCTAATCATATGGTTGACTATGATTTTTTTTGTTTTAATAATTCATGTTTTTAATTATCATGATCATGTTGATTGTTGACCCGTTTTATGCTTCATGTTTTGACTACTTGCTTGAATGATAGTTTTCATTAAGATTAGGATTTATACTTGTACAACTAGTGAGCTACAAATAGACCTTTATATATGATTGTGCTTAAACGCTCATTTGTATTCACTTGATGTACTAGTATAGTCTAGTTTTGATGATTCTTGCATTTGACTTGTATTCATCATATTTTGTTTTAACTTCATGTATATGTCTATCTTGTCCAAACTATTGAGTATACATGTACATCCTTGAGCCACGTGCCTTCATGCACATACTTTGGTGGACTCATTGTGTTTAGGATATGTATGTATACTTTAGTTTGTACATGACATACATATGCCTTGAAGTTTAAATCATGTTTTGATGATTTTCATGTTTTTAGGTGATTTCACATGAATATCATGTTTTTAAGATGATTTCAATAGGTGATTTCACATCTTAGATAGGTTTCATGTTTTTGGAAATTTCTTTTGGTAAAAGTAATTTAATTTATCATGTGTAAATGTTTTAAAGGAATTCTAATATTGAGCTTGATTGTCCATTTTCATGATAAGTGTGTTTCACATATATCCTATACACTCACCTTATTAGTTTTCTCATGACCTTATTTTCATGAGTTTTAGATGGGCTTTATGGATTTTGAGTGTTGATGATCATGTGTTTTACATGTCCTTGATGAAATATATTTTGATTTATTGAAGAATTTCGTATTAGTTGATTCATATAACTAATTGTGATATTCTTCATGAGGTAGAGATTTTCAACAAACTATATTTCCAAATCTATTTTTGAAAACTCCTACCATCGATGGGCGGTTGGATGGGAGATCATGTTCTTGTATGCTTTATAATGAAAATCCTTTTTATCTTGAACCATGATTGGGTGGTAGGTTATATGAGTCATACACTTGTATTTATTGTTGTTTCAATTGGTATCATTGAATTCTTTCAATTGGTATCGATATGACATTTTTTTGTATACTCATATATGTTTGTATTTTATATATGTATGCTTGCACTTCATATAGTATCAAATTTCAATTGATATCTATCTTTTACATACATATATAGATGATTTATTTGTGCTTCAAGATATCACAAATTTTGTTTATGCTTAGCTTGAACTTTTCAAATTGAAACAATGTTAAAGCAAATTTTCAATTGAGTTAATTTTCAATTGGTATCTTATTTCAAGCATATGCATATTTTCATTTGGTATTTCATAAAGGGGGAGAAAACTAGTATTTCATTTTTTCAATTGATATTTTTTTTGGTATTCCACTCCCTTGCTTTATGATAGAAAATAAAGATTTCAATTGGCAAAGAAATAATTTCAATTGGTATCTTGCGTTTAAAGAATAATAGTTTCATTTGGTATCAAGATTTGTTTTTAAGGAAATTCAAAATTTGTATTGTTTGATTCCAAAATTGGTATCTTGTTTGTTTGTTTACAATTGGTAGGTTATTTATTTACTTACTAATTGGTATCAAGATTTTCATTTTTTTTGTGTTTTCAATTGGTATATGTTCTCGTTTTGATTTCAATTGATTTATTGTTTTTCAATTGGTATCAATATACACTTCATTGCCACATTTTTTTTGTATCATATTTGATTTAACCCTTTATTAGTTCTTTGTTTTGAACAAAAAGGGGGAGAAAAATTTATTGTTTTTGTTTTTATTTTAACCCTTTTTGATGATTGACAAAAAGGGGGAGAAGAATTTGAGTTTTATATGCATATTTGTGTTTGCATATAGTTTACATTTGATGAAAAGAAGCCTTGTTTATATGCATGTCTATGCATGTTTTATGTTTCATTTTTATTGGTATCAAGAGCATGTTTTGATATTGTTTTAAACACATATAAACATATTGTTTTAAGAACATTCATTGCATATCTTATATGTTTTATTGTTATGCATGAGTTAAGGGGAGCTTCTTTGAAGCTTTACTTTAATCCATGCATATATAACTCCATGAGTTTTGTCATCATCAAAAAGGGGGAGATTGTTGGCCCAAAGGCCTTCCACTCTAGTTTTGATGATGATTAACTCATGTAGTTATGTGTACTAATTATCTTGTGATGTTTAAGTTTCAGATCATTAATCAAGATATTAGTTGGTGAAAGCTTCCACACATCTTTCACATGTTGATTCAAGAGCCCGAGCGTCAAAGATCATACATTGCACTTGCTCGGTGAATCAAGAGTTTTTGGATCGAGCCGTCTTGGAGATTGCGCTCTAGCTTGGAGATTGCGCTCTACAAGAAGACTTAGGTATCCATAGTTTTAGTTTGGGTTTAGATCTTAATTGTAAAGATTAGAATAGTATGATAAGCTCAAGTTCACAACACACCTTTCATGTTTTGATTTTCGGTTTTAGGTTTAACCGATCTTGGTTTTCATGAATAGATTTTTTATCAAAACAAGTTTACATGGTTTATGTATATTAGATTTGTTCTATATACATGCATGCTTCAATGGTTTAGACAAACTTTGTTTGATAATCTATTCCATGTGTTTTATGTTTTGGTATTTACAACAAAACATATTTTTGGACTTAATGACAAAAATCATGATATATATATGTTTCTTGTATATTGAATTTCTATTCATATACAATATGCTTCAAAGTGTTTAAATATCATATTTTTGTATCATGGATGAGTTTTAGACAATGTGTATTTTCTATTCAAAAATACAAGGTTTTAGAAAATACGGTTTTTGGTTTTTGACAAAATTTCTATGACACAAAAATAGTCAAATATGTTTGAAATTTGTGTTAGGATTTTTAACACAAGTTTGTATTTCAATATAAAATGATAAAACTATTTTTGTGGAATTTTAGAGATTTTGTGGGATTTATTATAATATTTTTTTTCCCCAGATTTCAGACCTGTTTTTGTCTGCCAGGCTTGGCCGGTCGACTGGTACGGTCGACCGCACCAAGAAGCCAGTCGACCGATCCGGTCGACCGACGTGCACGGATACGTGCACGCTGGCTGACTTCCGACAGAGAGCTGTTTGCTCTCAGGAATTCTCGGTCGACCGGGGCGGTCGACCGGTAGCCACAACGGATCAAAATTTGACCGTTGGGCGGTCGACCGTCCCGGTGGACCGGAAGGCTATTTTTGGCAAAACTGCTGCCAAACGGCTATTTTCTGGATTTGCCTATAAATACCCCATTTGAGAGAGTTTTTCTCTAAGAATTTTTGGGCTAAAATTTTCTATCTCTTTGGTGTTTTTGCTGCAAGAAAAATAGGTTTTTGGATTCAAAGTGAACAATCTTTTGTGTTTTTGATTAGGGTTTGAAAAACTAAAGAAAAGGGATTTTGGGAAAAGCTTTTGTTTGAACTTCTATATCTTGATTTCATTTGTTTCCCAAAGGTTTTTCTTTGAGTTGCTGGTTTCATATCCCTTGGTTTTCTCCACACTTGAGCTAAATATCTACTATCTATATCTATAGGTTATTTGTGTGGAAGAAGAAGTTGTTTGTGGTTGTTGTTGTGACCACCAAGTTGTAACCCAATCTTTTCTTAGCTTTGTGCTTTGGTTGTATCCCTCTAGTTGAGAGGTGATCCTTGTATTGGTTGGTGATTGGGAGTTTGTTGTATTGGTTTGGAATTTGCCTCAAGGAGGAGGTTGTGATTGTTAGAGTTTGCCTCAAGGAGGAGGTTGTGTTGGTTGGCTTGGATTTGTGCCTCAGGGAGGAGGTTGTAAAGAGAGGAGTTGGGTACTCCTTGTAAAGGGTCCTAAGTGGACGAGCTAGTGGAAATCCTTCGTGTGTCGAAGGCGGGGATGTAGAGCTGGGTGCTCGAACCTCGATAACATATCTTGTTGTTTGCGCTTGATCCATTGGCTCTCTCTATCTCTCTCTTTACTTTGTGCCTTGCCTTATTCATATTGTGCATTCATATTTGCTTGGCTTGGTTGTGTGTGAATCATTTGTTGATCACACTTGAGTGTAATTTGCATTAAGTTATTAAATTCCGCATTTAGTTCATAGATTAGCATTGTCACCTATTCACCCCCCCTCTAGGTGACTTTTCAACAAGGACCTCTACCGAAGAGGTTGCTCCACAAGAAAAAAGGATCACAAGAACAAGAGTGATCACAACAAGATCACTAAACTCTTTCTCAAACTCTTTTACAATCTCTCACTCTTTTACAACTTCACTATAGAATGAGTAAGGGATTTTTGGCTCTATGAAGTGTAGTGAGAAAACTTCAGTTGTAGACACAACTAAAAAACAAGCTCAAAAGAATTTGGAATGAAACCTTGAAAACAATTTTTCTTTTCTCTTTGAAAACAATGAAAACTAGAGGATTTTTCTTGGTTAATAATGAGGACCTATTTCCCTCTATTTATAGGGAGAGAATAGGTTAAAACCATTTTCTTTACACCTAATTTGACCTGAAAAAGGTCTCCAACAACTCTTAAAAAGTCTGTTAAAACAGAAAATAAAAACAGTTTTCAGAATTGCACCAAAGAGGAAAGAGCCGTTGGGCTTTTGCAGGCTTGGCGGTCGACCGGGTCGGTCGACCGTCGCCTTGTTGGCAAAGAGCCGTTGGGCTCCGGTCGACCGTCCGGTCGACCGTCTTCTTTGACAAAACACAGTTTCCTTCTCTCGGTCGACCGGGCGGTCGACCCAGAAAACCTGAGAGCAAACTGTTAACAGTCGGGTCGACCGGCCGGTCGACCGACAGACATGCACAGACCGTGCATGTCCTGACACAGGCGCCGGTCGACCGGGCGGTCGGCCGGACTTGCCTGAAACAAAAAAACTGGCAGTTTTTGAAGTTGGAAATTTTTGTAAAAATATTTTGAACTACTTACAACTAAGTATTATGCAAGAAATAGTCTATACACATGTTTTAAACAAGATATTTAAAATGTAACAAGTTGGATACATGTATATATAAACTAAGGCATAAAACTTAGAAGCAAACGTTTTTAAAACATAGAATTTGTAAAGAATAATGTGTGTGTGTATCCTAGAGCCAAATATCCTACACTCAAACTTTAACATTCTATTCTTACAATGTTCTAGGGACTTCAAGGCTTCAAGAGGGGCTATCTCCACATGATCTTCAATTTTGCATCTTGAGCCCAAATTGAGTTGTCTTGAGTCCAAAGCACCTTCCTTTAGGGAAGAAGACATCTATTTGAGATAGAAACCTGAAACACACTTAAACAACAATTGATATTAGTACAAATAACTAATATGTTTTGTAATCATCAAAACACACTAAAAACGGGTGATTGTAACCTTGGGCCAACAATCTCCCCCTTTTTGATGATGACAAAACATATAAGTTATTTAAACAAAAATGGAAGAAGAGCCTGGAAAGCTCCCCCTCAAACAATGCTATGTATATATCAAGAATATGAAAAGCTATGTAAACACACATAAAGCATTGAAAAATATCAACACAATAATTTTTGTCATACAACTCAAAATAATGAACAAAATTATGAACAAAATTATCTATCTTTTTCTCCCAAAACTCAAGTAAATAAACAAACTCAATAAGCAAACTTATTTCTTTTTCTCCCCCTTTTTGTCATACATCAAAAAGGGTTAAAAACAAAACAAACAAAACAACAAAAAAAAAACAAAATAGAAATATTTTAAGAATCTATCATGCAAACATTCAACTCACCACAAATAAATGAAAATCTAGCATAATGTAGAGGTTTAGTAAAAATATCGGCAAGTTGAAAATCGGTAGAAACATAATCAATATCAATATCACCTTTCTCATAATGATCTCTAAGAAAGTAATACCTAATGTCAATGTGTTTGGTTTTACTATGTTGATTTGCATTCTTTGTCATGTGAATAGTACTAGTATTATCACAAAATATTTTAACATGATCAAAGTGTAAATCATAATCAAGGAGAGTATGTTTCATCCAAAGAACTTGTGCACAACAAGCTCCGGCTGCAACATACTCCGCCTCGGCGGTTGAAAGGGCTACCGAATTTTGCTTTTTGGAAGACCAAGATACAAGACAATTACCTAAGAATTGACATGTTCCACTTGTACTCTTCCTATCTACCCTACAACCCGCATAGTCGGCATCCGAAAAACTCGTCATTGAAAATTGGCCGGTTTTCGGATACCACAAACCCATTTCAATAGTGCCCTTAAGGTATCTAATTATGCGTTTAACCACAATTATGTGAGACTCTTTAGGACAAGATTGAAAACGTGCACAAAGACAAACGGAAAACATGATATCCGGCCTACTAGCCGTCAAATAAAGCAAGCTACCTATCATGCTACGATATAGTTTAATGTCTACACTTTTACCTTGTTCATCCTTGTCAAGCTTTGTAGTTGTTGCCATGGGAGTTTTGCTTACTTTAGATCCTTCAAGCCCGAACCTCTTGATTAGTTCCTTTGTGTACTTGGCTTGATTGATGAAGATCCCATCCTTCTTTTGCTTGATTTGGAGTCCAAGGAAATAGTTGAGCTCCCCCATCATAGACATTCCGAATTCATCCTTCATACATGACTCAAAAGCTTGGCAAAGAGATTCATTAGTAGAACCAAAAATAATGTCATCAACATAAATTTGCACAATAAGAATATCCTTTTCTACATGTTTTGTAAACAAGTTGTGTCAATTTTACCTTTCTTAAAACCATTTGAAATTAAAAATGAAGAAAGTCTTTCATACCAAGCCCTAGGGGCTTGTTTTAAACCATAAAGAGCTTTATCTAATTTAAATACAAAATCCGGATGTGTAGGATCAACAAACCCGGGGTTTGTTCAACATACACCTCCTCTTCAATAAAACCATTTAGAAAAGCACTTTTAACATCCATTTGAAACAATTTAAAATCTTTATATGAGGCAAATGCTAGTGTCATCCATATGGCTTCAAGCCGTGCTACGGGTGCAAAGGTTTCTTCAAAATCGATTCCTTCGATTTGAGTGTAACCTTGGGCAACTAACCTAGCTTTATTCCTAACAACGTTACCCGATTCATCCAACTTATTCTTAAAGATCCACTTAGTACCAATTGTTGGTCTATCGTGGGGCCTAGGAACAAGGTGCCAAACTTGGTTGCGCTCAAATTGATTGAGTTCCTCTTGCATAGCTAGCAACCAATATGAATCGGCCTCAGCTTCGAGGACGTTCTTGGGTTCAACATGAGAAATAAATGCATAATGTCCACAATAGTCATGAAGTTTAGAGCGAGTGGTTACCCCTTTTGATACTTCACCTATGACGAGGTCCTTGGGATGATGTGGATTGTATCTCCAACCCTTTGAAAGTTGTTGAGTAGGCTCCACGTCAATTGATTGAATTTCATGTCCTTGAGCCTCTTTAGCTTCACTTCCTTCATCATCCTTTGGCTTGTCTCCCATAGTAGGTGTATCCTCCAAGGTCACTTTCTCCAAGCCTTCATCCAAAGCATCTATTTCTACAACATTCTTAACAAACAAGTTAGATTCCTCAAACTTAACATGTATAGATTCCTCAATAGTCAATGATGACCTATTGAAGATTCTATAAGCCTTACTAGTACTAGAATAACCCAAATATAGCCTCATAAGATTTAGGATCAAATTTTCCTAAATTATCTTTTGTATTTAAAACAAAACATTTGCATCCAAAAACCTTGAAATATGAAACATTTGGTTTTCTAGAAAAGTACATTTCAAAAGAGGTTTTTGTAGTATTTTTACACAAGAAAACACGATTTGATATATAGCATGAGGTATTAACGGCCTCGGCCCACAAATAATGTGGTAGACCATATTCACTTAGCATTGTCCTAACCATCTCTTGTAAAGTTCGATTTTTCCGTTCAACTACTCCATTTTGTTGTGGAGTTCTAGGACAAGAAAGTTCATGCTTAATTCCATGTTCTTCACAAAAAGTGGTAAAGGGTTGGTTAATGAATTCACCTCCTCTATCACTTCTTATTCTTAAAATCGAAACATCTTTTTCTTTTTCAACTCTTTTCTTAAAAGTTTGGAAATACGAAAATGCTTGATTTTTGTGTTCAAGAAAGAAAACCCAAGTAAAACGTGAAAAATCATCAACTAAAACAAATGCAAATCTATTCCCACTTAGACTTTTGGTTTGTGTAGGGCCAAATAGATCCATATGGATTAACTCCAAAGGACGTGATGTCATGATATCCTTAATTGACTTGAAAGAAGACTTAGTTTGTTTCCCAAATTGACATGCGTCACAAACTCGGTCCTTTTCAAAACTCAAACAAGGAATACCTTTCACCATTTCCTTTGTGTTTAACCTAGAAATATGGTCAAAAGAAATATGGCCTAATCTTCTATGCCACAACCAAGAGTCATCATCGAGGGCTTTTAAACAAGTAATATTACAAGTCATATTAGACATATCTATCATATAAACATTACTTTCACGAAAACCGGAAAACACACAAGTATTAGAAATTCTATCAATTACTTTACAAGCTACATTATCAAAAACAACATCAAAACCTTTATCACAAAGTTGACTAACACTCAAGAGGTTATGCTTGAGGCCATCAACTAAAACTACATTTTCAATTAAAGGGGATGTGCCAAGTTTTACATTACCAATACCGATGATTTTACCCTTGGCGTCATCTCCGAAGGTGACGGTGCCACCTTCATGGTATCTTGATAGGGTTGCAAAGTTGTTGATGTCCCAAGTCATGTGCCTTGAGCAACCACTATCAAGATACCACAATCCTCTACGTCGTTGGGCTTTGGAAGGTACCTTGCTTGCGCTTTCATTTGCCATGAAGCACATGTTGGTGGTATCAATCTCCTCCTCGGATTCGCTCTCGGAATCCCATGTAGCTTTCATTGCCTTCTTCTTGTAAGGCTTCTTTGAGGTGGAGGGCTTCACTTTATCCGGACACTCTGCTACAATGTGTCCCGGTCTTTGGCAATTGAAGCAAATTATCTTTCTTTCTTCTTTGCCTCCTTGCCATCTCCTTCTTCCTTGAAATTTAGCCTTGTTGTACATCCTCCGGACGTTCTTCACAAGAAGTGAGAGCTCTTCGTCATCTTCTTCTTCATCTTCTTCGTCGGAGTGTGTGGATTGGCTTTTGAAGGCTATAGTCTTCTTTTTGGAAGGAGCCATATCCTCCCTTGCTTTCCTCTCCATCTCATGGGTTTTGAGATTCCCAATGAGACCTATGAGCTCCATCTCCTCTTTGTCATTGAGTTCCTTCAAGGTAGTTGCCTTTACTTCCCATGAAGGAGGAAGAGCCCGGATGATCTTTCTCACCTTTTGATCATTGTCAATACCATCACCTAGAGAAGAAAGTCCATTAGTGATCTTTGTAAATTTTGTAACCATATCATCTATGGTTTCATGTTCTTGCATGCTAAAGTTCTCATATTGGGACTGAAGAAGGTCTATCTTAGCCCTCTTCACTTGTGAAGTCCCTTCATGTGTAACTAGCAAATGTGTCCAAATTTCATATGCGGACTTGCAATGAATAACTCTAGCTATATCATCATCATTAAGGGCTTGAAGTAGTGCATAGTGAGCCCTAGCATTGGCATCAAATTCTTTGGTCTCAATTTCGGACCAAGTAGATTCATCACCGGGGGGTGCACTAAAGGGTTTGGTCACGGCCTTTGCAACTCGGCTACCTAGAGATTGCAAGAAAACGGTCATCTTAACCTTCCATATAGGAAAGTTAAGTCCATCAAACTTAGGGGGTGTCTTGATACCATCGGCCATCTTTACTAAGTGAGAGTGAATGAAGTGATTAGCAAAATTAGGATCTCTCTAAGGTTGTTAAGCCAAATCCTAGAGTCCAAGCTCTGATACCAATTGAAAAACACCTAGAGGGGGGGTGAATAGGTGTTATTGCTAATCTAATGATTTTTTTTTAAAACTAAGTATGATGAATGATGCAATGATCTCTCAAAACAAGACTAAGAGCCGAATACCCCGTGAGAGGTTCTGAACTCCTTCCTCCTAATTCCCCTTGAATGGGTTAGAGGTGTGCAATGCAACCTTGTTGTATGAGATATGATCGAACAAGGCAAAGTATGATGGATGAATAGTGAGATGCACACAATATATCACAAGTATCACAAGCTTGAAGTAATAGCACAAAGAAAGAAACAAGATCACAAGCAAGTAATTTAAAGCAATATAGAGCAAGAGAAATTTAAAGCAAGAATTGACACAAGGCAATCGCAAACACAAGATATTTGTTTCGAGGTTCGAGCCACCGCTCTACTCCCCGCCTTCACCTCCGTGAAGGGTTTCCAATATCCACCGAGGACGCCTTACAATTTGGTCTACCGAAGACCCAAGCACCTAGCTTCACAACTTACAAGGACCTCTACCGAAGAGGTTGCTCCACAAGAAAAAGGATCACAAGAACAAGAGTGATCACAACAAGATCACTAAACTCTTTCTCAAACTCTTTTACAATCTCTCACTCTTTTACAACTTCACTATAGAATGAGTAAGGAATTTTTGGCTCTACAAAGTGTAGTGAGAAAACTTCAGTTGTAGAGTGATATTAGCAATCAAACACAACTGAAAAACAAGCTCAAAAGAATTTGGAATGAAACCTTTAAAATAATTTTTCTTTTCTCTTTGAAAACAATGAAAACTAGAGGATTTTTCTTGGTTAATAATGAGGACCTATTTCCCTCTATTTATAGGGAGAGAATAGGTTAAAACCATTTTCTTTACACCTAATTTGACCTGAAAAAGGTCTCCAACAACTCTTAAAAAGTCTGTTAAAACAGAAAATAAAAACAGTTTTCAGAATTGCACCAAAGAGGAAAGAGCCGTTGGGCTTTTGCAGGCTTGGCGGTCGACCGGGTCGGTCGACCGTCGCCTTGTTGGCAAAGAGCCGTTGGGCTCCGGTCGACCGTCCGGTCGACCATCTTCTTTGACAAAACACAGTTTCCTTCTCTCGGTCGACCGGGCGGTCGACCCAGAAAACTCGAGAGCAAACTGTTAACAGTCGGGTCGACCGGCCGGTCGACCGACAGACATGCACAGACCGTGCATGTCCTGACACAGGCGCCGGTCGACCGGGCGGTCGGCCGGACTTGCCTGAAACAGAAAAACTGACAGTTTTTGAAGTTGGAAATTTTTGTAAAAATATTTTGAACTACTTACAACTAAGTATTATGCAAGAAATAGTCTATACACATGTTTTAAACAAGATATTCAAAATGTAACAAGTTGGATACATGTATATATAAACTAAGGCATAAAACTTAGAAACAAACGTTTTTAAAACATAGAATTTGTAAAGAATAATGTGTGTGTGTATCCTAGAGCCAAATATCCTACACTCAAACTTTAACATTCTATTCTTACAATGTTCTAGGGACTTCAAGGCTTCAAGAGGGGCTATCTCCACATGATCTTCAATTTTGCATCTTGAGCCCAAATTGAGTTGTCTTGAGTCCAAAGCACCTTCCTTTAGGGAAGAAGACATCTATTTGAGATAGAAACCTGAAACACACTTAAACAACAATTGATATTAGTACAAATAACTAATATGTTTTGTAATCATCAAAACACACTAAAAACGGGTGATTGTAACCTTGGGCCAACAATTACGTGGGCAGTAATTGACCCAATAACGAGGGCAATTATAACCGAGACGTGGGTTTCGACCCTCGCGTCTTGGCGCTACAGTGATGCTGAGACGCGGGTTTCGACCCTCGCGTCTTGGCGCTGCAGTGATACTGAGACGCGGGTTTCGACCCTCGCGTCTTGGCGCTGCAGTGATGGCTATGATTAGCCTTGCATCTGTAGTTCGGCCTCTGCTTTTTGATGACTTGTCTTTAGTGATTTTTACACAGCCTACAGAACCCCCTCCAAAGTTTTCAATATTCTGTGGTTGACTTGGGCGGATTTCGAAATACTTTGAACTCTGGCTGAAATTCAGACTTCTCATGATTGGACTGACAATCATTCGAAATGCTTCGAGCTTGATCCTATCTGGAATATGGTCTCCGTGAGTGTACTGTAAAACTCTTTGAAGCCACCAGAAATGATCGCGGTGAGTGTCTAGATACGCAGTCCAGACCTCCTCAGTGCTCTGAGCAATTTTTTGGTATACTTTGAACCAGGGGTGAACAGTCGTCTACTTGCGCCAGTGTACTGTTGAACTGAATTACAGAAGCTAGGACTGAATGCAAGTCCTGTAGACGCAGGGGTCATATTGCTTTAAAGACGCGACTCTTGTAGGGACGCGTCCTTTGAGATGAAGACGCGGCTCTCACTCTATGAACTAGGCGCGACTCTGGCCTTGCTGGAGAGGCGCGACTTTTGGAGGAACGCGGTTTTCCGTTAAACACGAATCCGTGTTGTGGGCGCGTTGCCACATGTCAGGCAGAATTGAAGGGACATCTTCCCTTTGGCGCGCGAACTTTGCGCTGCATTTAATATGCACGCCACGCGTCGAGCGGGGATTAGGCCTCGAGCCAAGCGCCGCGTATCTCTGTGGACTTCTGTGCCTATAAAAGACAACAGTCTTTCAAGAGTCATCATTAGACTCTTCTTCTTCGCTGAGTTCTTTTAGGGTTAAGAAAAAGCTCAAAGCTTTTTTATATTTTCACCACCTTCAACAGTGATTTCACGGTCGAAATGGGACCCAAGACCAAACCGTTGTTTCATCTTCGAGCGCTGTCGCTCTGGAGATCCAAATGGGTGGTTCTTCCATGCAGGAGGCCCCTATTTCAGGTAGTAAAACCATCTGATTTGGTTTCTGACATTGAAGGGGCATATAGAGTTCTTTCAACTCTTAAGTCCCTTTTGAATGTGAACCTCCAATGCGGGCTCATGCCCGTGTTTGATCTTCTGGCACGGTTCTTGAGTTGATAGACAAGACGCAGGTTTGACGACCTCTGCATCTTTCCTTTATCAACTTAGGTTTGTATCTGTTTGTTGAACGCGGGGCCTCATTGAGCCTTGCGTTTCAGACTCAATGCTCAGAATATTTCTAAGTGTAGGGAGTTCAGACGTAGACTTCTTACAATTCTTGCGCCTTGTAAGATCAGATGCAAGTTTTAATGAATCTCGCGTCTGAGTCCGATACAAAGAAATTTTTCTAAGTCCTGGATTTTGAAATGCGGGCTTCATGCAAGCCTCACATTTCTTGAGTCTGGACGCAGATTTTGATGATTTTCGCGTCTGGATTCATTCCTGCGTTTGAGTTTCAAACACTTAGCCATTTTCTTTCAGATTTCTGACCAAGTGTTGTTCTCTTTGCAGTACGATACTCCTCAACCCTTTGTCCAAAAAGTGCCACTTTGGGCACGTAGGTGCTACTGATCGTAATCTAACCTTCATGCTTCAGAGAACTGCTCCAGTGACTACTAGTAAGTCAAAGAAGCGAAAGGAGAGGATCTCCAAGGCCAGTATGGTAACCCTCTGGGAGATTATCTCTGATGGACTGTTTGAGACAGATTCTCGCACTCCATTACGGAAGCCTATCTTCTTCTTTGGTGACGACATTGACGAGGATGATAGGATTTTGCACAACGGAGATTATAAGTGGCTCCGTTAGATAGGGGATAGGAAGTTCTTTCATCCTAATATGGAGAGGATGTACCCCCTGTCTTATCTTCAGCACATGTCTGTTCACCGTGCGATGGATTGGGATCTTTCACGATTTGTCTCCGGTGTCTCTCTTGGCAGACTAGGTGCCAAAGAAATACACTCTGTCGGTCATGAGAAAGAGGTCTATGGTTTATTCCCTATTTTGGTTAGGTCTGAATACCCGAGAGGGGAAACCCCGCGGCTTGGCACCACCTTCATCAATCAGTTCATGAAAGTGAGGGGTGATTTTCCCGTCGACTTCCGTCCGCTCGGGTGGGTTCATTCTTCCAACAGATCATGGTGGGGTAGGATGGTTGGATTTGTCCTTGACGAACTTGGAGCTCTGCTGCAACGGTGGGGCTGTATCACTCAGTCAGGGCTGTGCAGTATGGCCTCCCACAAAGTTCCCATAATTTCTATGGCATCCTGGAGCATTATAATCCTTTGACAGGCACATTCTTTACTCCAGCTGGGGAGATGGGTCTCGCTCTTCATGAGCTGTATGAAGTCTCGGGGCTTGTTATGGGAGATGCCCCTTATGAAGAATACGTTCTGACTTCTGAAGAACTTCATCTCTTGAAGAAGGAGAGCCCTCAAGTATATGAGACATATTGGGAATTGTTGTGTCACTTTCACATCTGCGGTCAAATAATCTCCTGGAGGAACAGGGGTGTCAAGCAGATGTCCTGGGCGAGCTACCTATTCAATGGTATAAATGAGAAGGATAGCCCAGTGACCAGTTTGGCTCCTTGCACTGACGAAGAAATTGCTGAGAGGCTCAACGCCTCTGCGAGCTCTTACACCACGAAGTCAAATGATGATACTTTCAAACCTAGTACGGTCTTTGAAAGTTTTCATCATCAGGCCCGAGTTCCCATTTCTGACCGGGCGCTATTGTAGGGCTTTCTTATGCTATGGCTGAAGCGTTGTATGGTGCCAACATTGCCACATGAAGTAATTGTCGCCGATGTGGTGTACCCGGCGGTTTTGCTAGCCTATGGAAAGTCTATCGCCCTTCTCCCAGCAATAGTGGCTAGAATTCAAAGTAGATTACGGGCTCTGGTTAAAAGCCTGTGCCAAGTGGAGGCCATTGTCGACTCCAAGGGTAGGCTAGAGGTTGACTCGGAGGGAAGGCCAAGGGTAAAGACCCCTAATCCCAGGGTCGAGCTTCCATATACGTACTTGATGGCTTGGTATGTTATACACTGTCCTTCACTGATGACGGCGGTGCCTCTGTCTGAGGGGTTTGTCCCTTTTGTGCAGAAGCTAGAGAATTCAAGCTGGTCCAACTATTATATGTTCTACGTTCGAAAATGTTTTCTGAACGCTTCGAACTATCAGCTCGACCTTTGCTTCCCCGAGATTGCTGATGCATCCTACAGGGATAAATTTTTTGACCTTGCGGGACTAGATGATTTCACAAGGCTGTCATCGGGAGTCTTCTGGTGGCTGATTAATATTCGGCCTTGGTATCTGCTCTTTCGGCAAGGGAACTCGTGTACGATCGAGCCTTATATGCCGAGTCGTTTTCCTCGACAGTTCGGCTATGATCAATTATATATCGGCAACCCCAATACTAATCTCTCCTTCAGTGGGAATTTATTTGAGGGTGCTCGGGAATGGTACTACAGCGTGGCTTGAGGGACAAGAGCTGTTTTCAGCTTGCCTCACAAGACGCCCAATTGTTACACTAGTCTCAGCTTCTATACTTGGTACTCCCTGGCTAGCAAGATGCCTGGTTTCAGAATAAATACCTCATGCATTAAGAGTATCAAAGCGACGTATAAGGACAAATTGGAGTCCAACAAACGCGTGCGAGGTATAGACGAATATCAGGCAGCCAAGAAAGAAACAGGAGGGGAAACAGGGACAGGACCAAAGGTAGCAGCACCCCAGGAGCGGCCCATTAAAAAGAGTCGGCAGGCTGTGTCCAAACATTCCCACGGCTCTACTTCCAAGGGTGAGCCTACCCCGAAGAAGGCTAGGAGAGAATCAGAGGCTGAAGCTTCAATGCCCGAGGTAGTTCCTTATGGTGTTGAGGAGTAGAGGGAGGAAGAGGAAGATGAAGAAGAGATTCCCCCTCTTCGTCCTCGCGGTCTATGCAGCAGGGGTCCCATGATCCTAGAAGAAGGAGAATTTACAGGTGAACCCGCCATGGCTGAAGAGGCTGAGCGTCCCGAAGTCGACTTGGTAGGGAGGGATGACGTTGAGATCCCAGGGGTCTCAACTCAGACTGGGCCTTTTTTAGTTTATGAGAGAATGGTAGAGATGCAACAGCCTGGGTCTCCCAGTGTATTGATGCCCACTTCACGGGTTGTCGATCCCAGACCTACTACTGGGGTATTCAGTAGTAAAGTCTCGATTGCTGAGCCCGCTTGTGTCGAACTGTCATCTTCATCGTCTGAAGAACATGGGTATTAATCTGGCGAAGAAGTTGATTTCGGCGACGAACCCGCTCTTCCTGATACGAGCAAATTTTCGTATATTTCAGAGGAAGAGATGCAAGGATGTGACCTTGTGATGGCTTCGCCGATAGCAATAATTGCTGCTACCGAAGGTACTTTCCTTGTCTTCTTGAACCGTCTCCTCCTTAAGTTAGAGAAGGATTCTGACATTTACTTTTGATTTTTAGGGCTGGCTGTCGATAGTGAAGCCGCAACCTCCTCTCATATTGAGGAGATGATTCAAGAGCTGGCCCAGTAGGTGGGCCTTGAGGCTCCTATCGGAATGCCTCAAGAGAGTGCGACCGTCGGGGTCAGCGAGGCCTCCACCCCACATGACCTATCTAGGAATTCACCATTTTCAGAACCTCAACTTGGTAGGAAAATACTGACGTATTGAAGATTCTCCTTTTTATTGTCATTATTGACGTTTTAGTGGTTGGCAGAGAGTACTAGGGTAGCTCAAGTAGAGGATCCTGCGGCAAGCATTGACGCAGAAGATAGCACAGTTCAAGCCTCGACCGGGGAACCCGATGTCGCAAGGTCTGCTGTTACTTCTGTCGCAGTGGAGGCTGCTACGACAATAACCGTCCCGGAGATATCGGTGACAACCTCTGTACCTGTCGAACCTATTGTCGGCCTCACTCCTATACCAGCTGAACTGATTCCCGTCTCTCACACTGTCATGGAAAGGGGGTCTGGGAGTACATCAGCAGAGTTCTCTCCAGCTAATGACATCATGGAAGAGCTAGCACGTCAAATGGTGCAGCAATTTTTTACTTCCATGAGATCTTGTATTGACCTCATCCTTTCTGGGGGCAGCTCTTTCGAGTTCGCCCGAATACTTCTCGAAAATCAGATCGAGAACATTGGTCATACTGGGAGTCCTTCGCAGGCTAGGGCATGGCTGATGCTGGTGGAGCAGCTGGGGAGCCACCTGAAGGAGCTCAAGACTCTGGAAAATGCTGGTTCAGTAGATGAGGCTCGGACAATCCTGAATAATCTTCTCACCGCTCAAGAACATAAGCGAAAGGAGATGGAGGAACAAATAGCTGAAGAGACCCGCCATCTCCAGCATTTCCAAGCTGACCACCAAAGGCTGATTGGTGATTCCATGGAATTTGAAATTATCACACAGAGTGCAGAGCAGGTTATTACCACTGCTCGAGCTACCATAGCCAGGGCACAAGCCTTGATCGAGACCAATGAGCAGAAGCTTGTCGCTGCTAGAAAAAAGCTGGAGGAGCTGGAAACTGCCAGGACACAGGCTGAGGAAAACTTCTCTGCTCATTCCTCCAGGTTGGAGTCTCTTCCAGCGCAACTGGCTGCGAAGAGATTTTTGTCTGAGGAGGAGCTGCGGGTCCAAGCGCTGATGGAGGCTGAAAGGGCACGTCAGCACGAGATGCATCTGTTGGCCCATAAGGTTACACTCTCCATTTGTTTAGAGTTTTGATGATAACAAACCAAATAGGAGCTATATGGTACTAATTAGTTTGTTAAGATAAGTTTCAGGATTGTACCATATTTGGAGGCCATTGCAAGAAATTCTAGGTTCATAAAGCAAAGAAGGCTTTTTGCACATCAAGGAAGGAACACAGAAGAGAAGGCTCTAGCAAGGCATTGCATGGCTCAAGACCTCAAGATTGCGCAAGATAATTTATTAGATTTGTTTTTAGTTTAGAGTTTTGTTAAAGAATAGTGAATAGGTTTGAAGCTCTATCACACACGTTTTTGCGCACATCTTGTTTCCAAAAATATTTCCTATAATATGTACAAAAATAGTTTGTATACAATCTTCAGCCTACAAACTCATTTTTATCCATTATATATATCTCTATTCAAAACTATCTTGTTAAAAATAGATCTCTCCTCAAAATTCCGTTTTTGTTTTGGCTTTTGACCTGAGCCGGTCGACCGCCAGGGTCGACCGACCCTATGTCAGGTCAAGCCGGTCGGCCGACCCAGTCGACCGGAGTTCTGGCAGCAGTGCGTATCAGTGTGCATGTTTCACGGTCGACCCGGACGGTCGACCGAGACATGCCTGCCTGAAAGACTTCTGCTCTCTGTTTGTTTGGGTCGACCGGGCGGTCGACCGTTAGCCTGCAACGGCTATTTTTTTTGAACTAGCGGTCGACCGGCCGGTCGACCGAGGTAGCCGTTTGAACAGTAACGGCTATTTCCTAAGCTTGTTTATTTTTTTGTCCTTTTCTCACTTAAGTGTGTTTAAATGACATGTTTTGATTTTAATACTTTCTGATTAGCCTTAAATATGTTTTATCTCTAAACCCTAGCCCTCTCCTATAAATAGGGGTGTTTAGGGAGAGATTGGTTACTAGAAAAATTATCAAAATTTCCACAAGTTTAAGGCATTCAAAAAGACTTGGTTTCTTGGTTTTTGTGCTGAAATTCTCTCTCATTTTCTGAAGTGTTTTCAAGAACTCTTTGATTTCTTTTTCTTTTCTCCTTGCACACAAGAGCTTCATTCCTACTCATTGTTCTCTAAGGACCTTTGGTAAGGGAAGAGAATTTTGCAAGAGAGAGTTTGTGGTCTTTTGACTACTTAGAGATTGCTTGTACTTGAGATTGTGGAGTTGGGTACTCCGGTGAATTTGTAACATCTTTGTGATAGTGGAAGTGGTTGGAATCCTTCTGGGGAAGGCGGGGAAGTAGAGCTGGGTGCTTGAACCTCGATAATAATTCTCGGTGTTTGCGTTTGGTTTACTTGCTCTTATTTCTTGCTCTATTTTCATTGCTCTTATTACTTGCTCTCTACATTCATTGCTATATTCACTTGCTTTGTGAGATTGTTGCATCATAAATTTTAAATTGTGCATTGATTAGCATTATCACCTATTCACCCCCCTCTAAGTGATTTTCAATTGGTATCAGAGCTTGAACTCTAGGTTTGGCTTAACATCCTTAGAGAGATCCTTAAAATTTGCTAATCAACATTTGCATTCCATTTGTCATTCACTAGTAAACATGGCCGATAACATCAAAACCCCTCCTAAATTTGATGGACTAAATTTCCCTATTTCGAAGGTTAGGATGACTATCTTTTTGCAATCATTAGGTAGCTTAGTTGCAAAATCTTTGACCAAACCCTATGTTGCACCCGATAGTGATGAGAGCACTTGGACCGACTTTACCTTTAGAGAATATGAGGCTAACTCTAAGGCCCAAAATTCCCTCTTAACCGCTTTGAATGAGGATAACCTTACACGGGTAATTCATTGCCAATCCGCCTATGAGATTTGGCAACATTTGTTGGTCACACACGAGGGGACTTCACAAGTTAAGAGAGCTAAGATAGATCTCTTAAGGTCCCAATATGAATCCTTTAGAATGATTGATGAAGAATCTATTGATTACATGATTACTAGATTTACTAAAATCACAAATGCTCTTTCTTCTTTAGGTGATGACATCTCCAATGACCAAAAGGTGCGAAAAGTGATTCGGGCACTTCCTACATCATGGGAGATAAAGGCCACCACCTTGAAAGAATTGAACGACAAGGATGAGATGGACCTCATTAGTCTCATTGGGAACTTAAAAACCCATGAGATGGAAAAGAAAGCAAGAGAAGAGGCCGCTCCACTAAAGAAGAAATCCATAGCCTTCAAGTCTTCATCCACTCTTGAAGACGATGAAGAAGATGAAGAAGAAGATGAGGAGCTATCACTACTTGTTCGCAATGTAAAGAGAATGTACCGGAGGAACAAGCTCAACTTCCGAAGGAAATTTGAAGGCAAAGAGGAGAGAAGAATTATATGCTACAATTGCCGAAAACTCGGACATATCATGGCCGATTGCCCGGAGTTCAAGAAGAAGATGACCTCCTCCTTCAAGCCAAAGAAACCGGAAGAAAAGAAAGCGTACAAGGCAACTTGGGATTCGGAAAGCGAGTCCGAGGAAGAGGCGGACATAGCGAATATGTGTTTCATGGCAAACACACCAAAGGTAACCCCTCAACCTCTTGATGATGAAGATGATGAATTAAGTAAAGAAGTTCTTGTTCATGCCTTTGTTGAACTCTCAGAAATATATGATAATAAAAAGATTGAATGCTCTAAATTGGAAAAGGAAGTTGCTTTTCTTAAAAATCAACTTGCTATTATTTCTATAGAAAAAGATGAAATTTCTTCAACTCTCATTTCTACCCAAAATGAATTTAGTACTTACAAAGTTGCTTGTAAAGCAAAATTTCCTAAGATTGATGAAAAAGAAATTTCTTCTTTAAAAACTAGAATTGTTGTTTTTGAAAAGACTTTAAAGGATTGTGCTTTTAACACTAAGAAACTTGAAGAAATATTTTCTAAAAAGCACACCTCTCATGCTAAAGATTCACATGTTAAGATTTCTCATGCTCACACTACACATAACACTTCTCATGCTAAATCTTTTCATGCTCACAATTCTCATGCTCACAAATCACACACTCACTATACTTTTAAATATGGTAAAGTGCATAGATGCACATATTGTGGTAAGAATGGACATTTGGCTAAATTTTGTTATGACCAAGTAAATAGATCAAATAATCTTGTTTGGGTTAATGAAACTAACTCTTTAGGACCCAAGAAAATGTGGGTACCAAAATCAAGTCCTAAATTATTTGATGTAGGTACACACCAAGGCTCCAAGACGTAGGGAGTGGTGGTACCTTGATAGTGATTGTTCAAGACACATGACGTGGGACATCAATAACTTTACAACCCTATCAAGGTACGAGGAAGGTGGCTCCGTCACCTTCGGGGATGACTCCAAAGGCACTATCATCGGTATAGGTAACATTCAAATTGGTGCATCTCCCATTATAGAAAATGTTGTACTTGTTGATGGTTTGAAGCATAATTTGCTTAGCATTAGTCAATTTTGTGACCGTGGACTTAAGGTTGTTTTTGATGATACTTCTTGCAAAATCTTTGATGTTAAAACTAATGATTGTATTCTCACCGGTTTTCGTGATGATAATGTTTATATCATTGACATGCTTAATGTGGAATGTTCTACTAAATGCTTAAATGCTTTTGATGAAAATTCTTGGCTTTGGCATAGAAGATTAGGACATGCATCTTTTGACCATCTTTCTAGGATTAATTCAAATGAATTGGTGAAGGGTATTCCTTGCTTGAAGTTTGAGAAAGACCGCATTTGTGGTGCGTGCCAACTTGGGAAACAAACCAAGTCTTCCTTCAAACCAATCAAGGATATCATGTCAACTAGGCCTTTAGAATTAATTCATATGGATCTTTTTGGACCTACTAAAACTAAGAGCTTAAATGGTAGTAGATTTGCATTTATTTTAGTTGATGATTTTTCCCGTTTCACTTGGGTTTTCTTCTTGGAACACAAAGATCAAACTTTCTCTCATTTTAAGATTTTTCGAAAAAGAGTTGAAAAAGAAAAGGGTTTTTCGATTTTGAAAATAAGGAGTGATAGAGGTGGTGAGTTTGTTAACCAACTCTTCATGACTTATTGTGATGAAAAGAGAATTAAGCATGAAATGTCTTGTCCTAGAACTCCACAACAAAATGGAGTTGTAGAAAGGAAAAATAGAACACATCAAGAGATGGCTAGGACAATGATAAGTGAGTATGACCTCCGTCAATATCTATGGGCCGAGGCCGTAAACACCACATGCTATATATCAAATCGTATTTATTTATGTAAAAATTCTTTCAAAACATCTTTTGAAATGTATCATTCTAGAAAACCTAATGTTGCATATTTCAAAGTTTTTGGATGCAAGTCTTTTGTTCTGAACACTAAAGATAACTTGGGTAAATTTGATGCTAAGGCTTATGAAGCAATCTTTGTTGGATATTCTACAACTAGTAAAGCTTATAGAGTATTCAATAGATCTTCACTTACCATTGAAGAATCCATGCATGTTAAATTTGAAGAATCTAATGTGTTTGTTGAGAATGTTGTAGAGATTGAACCATTAGGTGATAACATGGAGAGACTATCCTTGAAGGACTCACCCGCTCAAGATGATAAGCAAGAACAAATTGGTGACGTTCAAAAGGATAAAGAGGAAAGCTCTCAACCGCTTCCTAAAACTTGGAGATATGACACAAATCATCCCAAGGAGCTCATCTTAGGTGATGCATCTAAAGGGGTAACAACTCGCTCCAAACTCCATGACCTATGTGGTAACTTTGCTTTCATTTCTCATTTTGAACCCAAAAGCATCCTCGAAGCCGAGGCGGACTCATATTGGTTGCTAGCCATGCAAGAGGAACTCAATCAATTTGAGCGCAACCAAATTTGGCACCTTGTTCCTAGGCCCCACGATAGACCAATAATTGGTACTAAGTGGATCTTTAGGAATAAGATGGATGATTCCGAAAATGTGATTAGGAATAAAGCTAGGTTAGTGGCCCAAGGTTACACTCAAGTTGAGGGAATTGACTTTGAGGAGACCTTTGCACCCGTAGCACGGCTTGAAGCCATACGGATGACACTAGCTTTTGCATCTTTCAAAAATTTTAAACTTTTTCAAATGGATGTGAAGAGTGCATTTTTGAATGGTTTTATAAATGAAGAAGTTTATGTTGCTCAACCTCCCGGTTTTGTTGATCATGTTCATCCCGATTTTGTTTTTAAACTTGATAAAGCTTTATATGGATTGAAACAAGCTCCAAGAGCTTAGTATGAAAGGCTTTCTAGTTTTCTCATTTCAAATGATTTTATTAAAGGCAAAGTAGATACAATACTATTCACTAAGCATGTTGATAATGACATTTTAATTGTGCAAATTTATGTTGATGATATAATTTTTTGTTCTACTAATGAGTTTGTATGCAAGGAATTTGAAAAGGTTATGCAATGTGAGTTTGAAATGTCTTCAATGGGTGAGATTAATTTCTTTCTTGGACTCCAAATCAAGCAATTGCAAGATGGGAACTTCATATGTTAAGCCAAATACGCAAAGGAACTCGTAAAGAGGTTTGGACTTGAAGATTCAAAGGTTTGCAACACTCCCATGGCAACTACCACCAAGCTTGATAAGGATGACCAAGGTAAAAATGTTGACATTAAATTGTATAGAAGCATGATAGGTAGTCTTTTGTATTTGACGGCAAGTAGGCCGGATATCATGTTTAGTGTGTGTCTTTGTGCTAGATTTCAATCGTGTCCCAAAGAGTCTCATCTTATTGCGGTAAAACGAATTATTCGTTATATTAAGGGAACGATTGGAATGGGTCTATGGTATCCGAAAACCGGAGATTTCTCAATGACGAGTTATTCGGATGCCGACTATGCGGGTTGTAGAGTAGATAGAAAGAGTACTAGTGGGACATGTCAATTTCTTGGTAATTGTCTTGTTTCATGGTCCTCTAGGAAACAAAATTCCGTAGCTCTCTCAACCGCCGAGGCGGAGTATGTTGCCGCGGGGGCTTGTTGTGCACAAGTCCTTTGGATGAAACATACTCTCCTTGATTATGATTTGCATTATAACCATATAAAAATATTTTGTGATAATACTAGTATTATACATATGACAAAGAATGCAAATCAACATAGTAAGACCAAGCACATTGAGATTAGATATCACTTTCTTAGAGATCATTTTGAGAAAGGAGATATAGATATTGATTATGTTTCTACAGATTTGCAACTAGCCGATATTTTCACTAAACACTTGATTTTGCTAGATTTTCCTTCATTTGTGGTGAACTTAATGTTTGTGTTATTGATTAAAAATGTTTTCATAACCCTTTTTGATGTATGACAAAAAGGGGGAGAATGAGTTTTGATGATAGAATTATGAGTTCATATGGTTTTGGTTCCATATGAGTTTATACATGTTTAATTAGTTTTCATGATTTCTTGTTTTTGAGTTTAAGTGTTTTGCAAGCATACTTTGATTTTTAATCATATGGTTTTTGGTTTGATGGTTTTTGCTTGCACCTTACATTGTTTTTATGATAGCATAATTTGAGGGGGAGCTTACTCCTCCTATATAAATTTTTTTGCTTATAGCCTATTTGTTTTGTCATCATCAAAAAGGGGGAGATTGTTGGCCCATAAGGTTACACTCTCCATTTGTTTAGAGTTTTGATGATAACAAACCAAATAGGAGCTATATGGTACTAATTAGTTTGTTAAGATAAGTTTCAGGATTGTACCATATTTGGAGGCCATTGCAAGAAATTCTAGGTTCATAAAGCAAAGAAGGCTTTTTGCACATCAAGGAAGGAACATAGAAGAGAAGGCTCTAGCAAGGCATTGCATGGCTCAAGACCTCAAGATTGCTCAAGATAATTTATTAGATTTGTTTTTAGTTTAGAGTTTTGTTAAAGAATAGTGAATAGGTTTGAAGCTCTATCACACACGTTTTTGCGCACATCTTGTTTCCAAAAATATTTTCTATAATATGTACAAAAATAGTTTGTATACAATCTTCAGCCTACAAACTCATTTTTATCCATTATATATATCTCTATTCAAAACTATCTTGTTAAAAATAGATCTCTCCTCAAAATTCCGTTTTTGTTTTGGCTTTTGACCTGAGCCGGTTGACCGCCAGGGTAGACCGACCCTATGTCAGGTCAAGCCGGTCGGCCGACCTAGTCGACCGGAGTTCTGGCAGCAGTGCGTATCAGTGTGTACGTTTCACGGTCGACCCGGACGGTCGACCGAGACATGCCTGCCTGAAAGACTTTTGCTCTCTGTATGTTTGGGTCGACCGGGCGGTCGACCGTTAGCCTGCAACGGCTATTTTTTTTGAACTAGCGGTCGACCGGCCGGTCGACCGAGGTAGCCGTTTGAACAGTAACGGCTATTTCCTAAGCTTGTTTATTTTTTTGTCCTTTTCTCACTTAAGTGTGTTTAAATGACATGTTTTGGTTTTAATACTTTCTGATTAGCCTTAAATATGTTTTATCTCTAAACCCTAGCCCTCTCCTATAAATAGGGGTGTTTAGGGAGAGATTGGTTACTAGAAAAATTATCAAAATTTTCACAAGTTTAAGGCATTCAAAAAGACTTGGTTTCTTAGTTTTTGTGCTGAAATTCTCTCTCATTTTCTGAAGTGTTTTCAAGAACTCTCTGATTTCTTTTTCTTTTCTCCTTGCACACAAGAGCTTCATTCCTACTCATTGTTCTCTAAGGACCTTTTGTAAGGGAAGAGAATTTTGCAAGAGAGAGTTTGTGGTCTTTTGACTACTAAGAGATTGCTTGTACTTGAGATTGTGGAGTTGGGTACTCCGGTGAATTTGTAACATCTTTGTGATAGTGGAAGTGATTGGAATCCTTCTGGGGAAGGCGGGGAATTAGAGCTGGGTGCTCGAACCTAGATAACAATTCTCGGTATTTGTGTTTGGTTTACTTGCTCTTATTTCTTGCTCTATTTTCATTGCTCTTATTACTTGCTCTCTACATTCATTGCTATATTCACTTGCTTTGTGAGATTGTTGCATCATAAATTTTAAATTGTGCATTGATTAGCATTATCACCTATTCACCCCCCCTCTAGGTGATTTTCAGCATCGTCTCCGGGAACAAATCCGTTCTTTGGCGAAGTAAGATTATTAGCCTTCTTCTCCTTTTTATATTGTTCACCCTTTTTTTGTTTTTAAACACTCTATTTGTCAAGAGTGTCTGTATTACTTTTACCATTTGTGAATCAAAGAATAAAAGTCTTCCAAATTTTGCTCCATCTTCATCCTTTTAAGTTTTTTACTCACTGTAGATGAACTCAATTTTCATAACCGTAGTTTTTGACTGTTTGTAAAACGTAGTCTTTAGTCGGCCATGAATAATAAACTCAGGCTGAACTGAGTTCTTGAGTGAGACGCGGCTTTCATTCAAGTGGAGACGCGATTCTGGGAGACGCGAGTCTGACTCATTAACGAAGACGCCATTCAGGCTTATCAAGGAAGACGCGCGAACCTTTCTTTTCGATAAGGACGCAACTCTGGCTTAAAGACAAAGAGGCATTATTCTGAGACGCAAATTTGTGTTCTTCAATAAAGGGGACGCGACTTTCATATTTATGAAAGGACGCAGATCCATAGACGTGGCCCTTGATTCTGTTAGGATGCAGTGGAGACGCGGTCTTAGGCTCCTCAAAAACTGATGTATAGATCTCAGCTGATTGATGGGGACGCGACACTGGCTCAGTAGAGACGTGTCTCTAGACCCTTGATAAGGCGTAAACTCAAGCTGTATTGAATTTATGATGGAGATATGACTTTCATCTCGCAATGGAGGCACAGTTCCGGGCTCCTCAAGAATGACGCGGGTCTTCTCTGGTTGTTGAGGACGCAAGCTTCAGGACGCAGCTTTTAAATTTTTGTAAGGTGATGTGAACTCAAGACGCAACCTCTGAATGGGCCCCATTTGCTGAGGAGACGCGGCTCTGAACCACTCCAAGAGACGCGGTCACGGATCTCTTAGCAGGAATGAAAATAATGCCGCCTTCGGGTTCATGAAGGGACGCGGGTTTCAGGACGCGACCTTTGAGTCTGTGCTTGACGCAACCTCCCAAGCGTCACATGCAACTCGTCTTAAAGATCTGGTTGGACCTTTAAATGCCAAGTCGGCGTTGACGATTAGGGACCTGTGTCCTTCAATGTTTCCCGAAGCGGCAGTCCACGCGTCATCTCTTTATTGGGCTTTAACGTTAAATCTTTAAATGCCAAGTCGGCGTTGACGATTGGGGACTTGCATCCTCCGATATTTCCCGAAGCGGCAATCCACGCGTCAGCTCTTTATTGGGCTTTGACGTTCGTACGGGAATTAAGGCCGATGGCTCTGATTTTTATGCCATTAATTACAGGCCTTATGGCTGGCCTATAAATAGGACTCGTCCCCTTAATAGTCCATTGCTTAGACTGTTTCCCTTAAGAGTAGGCACTCTGAGGGTCTTCATTTTGATTTAATCTTCTTCCTTCAATGGGATGTGCTCTTAAGGACAGCGAAAACTCAAAGCTTTCTTACTTTTCTTTAATCTTCCCTGAAGATTATCACTGTCAAGTGATTTCAAGATCAAAAAGCGTCCCTCTGAGTACCTTTTATATCCGCGCCTTGATGTAGAAAGTTCAACCTCTAGAGGGTTCTTCTGCGGGTAGGAATTAATTGTCACCATGAAATACTCAGCTCAACTGGGTTTCAGTTTTGCTGTCCCTTAAAGAGATTCACTCTCTTGACCTTCTCTTGAAGCCTGACTGGTGTGCCCATTATCTGGAAGTCGCGCCTTTTAGGCTTCTTGATGAGGCGCGAGTTGATTGAGTCTGAACTCTAACTCAAAGTCCTCTGGACGCAAGTGTGATGAACTCCTTATCCGGACTGTGAGACGCGAGCTTTGCATATAAAGCTCGCGTTTAAGGTTGTTGACATAAAAGATTTTTAATTCTTGTTGAGGGCTTCAGACTTGGATGTAACAACCCTTGTTTCTCGAATAAGGATGTGGCAATTTTCGCGTCTGGTTCTTTTCGCGTCTCATATTTTAGACGCGGGCCTAAAACTAGACCGCGTTCAGATCTGTGTGTATCTGAAGTCCACAACCTCGATCGCGTCTGTTTCTGTCGTAACAGAATTTTGACTCTCTGCGCGGGTCATCCCTATGTCTGAAGTTTACAGCTATAGCCGCATCTGTTCTTCGGTCTTTCTGTTTTAGAATTCTAACCCTCTGGTTTTTACTTCCCGCAGGTAGCCTTAATCAGTCTTTCGCACATTCGCTGGGCCCTTGGGAGAATATATCGGCCAGCGAACTCGTTCGATGGTCGAGCACTGGAGGAGAAGTCAAGGCTCCTGTTTATGGGAGACGAGATTTGCGCGACTGATGACATCCGTCAAGACCTCATTGGATATGATGCACCGGCAATGCCCCCGGGTTCGTCATGGTCACAGTGGGTATGGTGGCGGGTATGGTCCTCTTGCAGGTCACGGGAAAGAGGACGTCACCTGTAAGGTCTCAGATTCTCCCTTCACCAACCTCACCCCAGAAGTGACATCGATGAAAAATCCATGCTCATTGGATGACTTTCTAGTGGTATCATGACCTATACCAGTTGGTCGGATGGAATCAGAAGGCTTTACTGCATTTCGACCTCAAGAAACACCATTGTTCTTGGTCAACGATAGACTCCTTCGATGTTTACGTCATGCATCATGATGTAATCAGCATCCGATCGTCACAATGGTGCTCAGCCCTTCTTTGGCGCTTTTCCAAACATCTTATATTTGGAGTGGTGAGAATGCTTCAAGGAGTGAGTGCAACCTTTTACTGAGAGAGGGACTTCTTTGTACTCCTTTATTGTAACACTCAATCTTATTGTATAAGAGAGCGTCTTGTATCACTTTCATATGCTGGAATATAAATAAAAGTGACACTTTTTCCTTGTCTTCTTCTATTGTCTTGAATTCCTTTTTTTTTTTTGCATTGAAAATCAGACGAATAGAAGTAAAGGATCTTTGACTTGCTAGAAATATGATAATAATCTTAACGAGTCAAAGTTTGTAGAAAAATCATGTTTCAGAAAATTCAACAATGCTGTCAGAGGTGTGATATTAACTTGACAGAAGTAAGATAATTCTCGTGGACCTGCCAATCTATAAATGAGAATGATAAGTGGAATTTGTACCCCCAAGGAGGATGAGTTTTCATCAGAGGTTTGGAATTAACTTGACTAAGACCCAGCTAGGAAATTAGTGAAGACACTATTAACGGTGTAATGTTAACCTAACAATGTTTTTTAGGTGGACTTGTTACTCTGTTGATGAGAATAACAAGTGAGATTAGACTCGCGAGGAATCTAGGAGGACTTTTTCCGTTAGAGGTGTGATATTAACTTAACGGGTTGAATATAGTCTTGACAGAAGTGTGATGTTAACTCGACAAGGGTGTGAGTCAGAGGTGTGATATTAACTTAACTCGAGAGTGTTCAAGCTTCATTTGGGAAAACAGAAAGTGTCACTGTCATAGGTGTAATGTTTAATTTGACAGTGAGGGCAATGCTAGAGGTGCAATTTTGAACTTGGCATTGGTCATCTTGAATTCGACAAGGAAGTCCGAGGGAAAGTCATGGCCATAGATGTATTATTGAACTTAGCAATGACCTAGATGCTAGAGGTGTGATGTTAAACTTAGCATCGCTCATTTCAGCTTCGATACGAAAGTCTGAGGGAAAATGACTGTCAGAGGTTTAATATTGAACTTGGCAACAACTTAATCACTGTTAGAAGTGTAATGTGAAACTTAACAGTAATTTATCAGAGGTGTGGTTTTAACTTGACAGAAATTGGCTCGTGATGGGAGCAATTTGGGGACCTGTCGTTCTACTGATGAGAATTGACAAGTAGAATTTGAAATGTCAGCGTGTAATTTTAACTTGACAGTGATTAATTCGTGTAAAGTGGTCCCCAGCGGAGTCGCCATCTCTTGTTTGGTGGGAGAAAATTCGTGTAAAGTTTCCTTGAATCAAATGAAAGATTATAACGGATTAATACTCTGACTACAAGGGAGAGAAGATATTCACAATTGAATCTCCCCTTTTTTTAATGCTGGGTTCTTGGTGTGGCGGTGGAAAGTGAATCTTGTTTTTCGTTGACCGGGTGAACGTCAGGACCTCTTGGGAATCCTCCCTTTGGATAGCAGACGGAGTAACACAGCTCCTGTCAATCAGGAATTTCAAAGAGATTGTAGGCAAAGATTAACTTGTACGCAGCAAGTTGTTTGAAGAGTTGAACTCTCTCTCTCTTTTCGGTGGAAGTCTTGGTGCTTCTACAGCTCACAGGCGGAATTCTTCTCCAAGAATTATCTGATCGACCGACCCCTTCTCCCTAGTAAACGGGGCTATTTATAGAGGCTTCAGGGGTGAACGGGCCCCCTAAAAACGCTCCATAATGGGGGGTTAACTTCCTCATTACGTGGGAAATATTTGACCCAATAACGAGGGCAGTTATAACCGAGACACGGGTTTCGACCCTCGCGTCTTGGCGCTGCAGTGATGCTGAGACGCGGGTTTCGACCCTCGCGTCTGGCGCTACAGTGATGCTGAGACGCGGGTTTCGACCCTCACGTCTTGGCGCTGCAGTGATGGCTATGATTAGCTCTGAATCTGGAGTTTGGCCTCTGCTTTTTGATGACTTGTCTTTAGTGATTTTTAGACAGCCTACATATCTAATATCAACATTGGCTTATCTCTTTTAATTGAGAATGTTGTTTTGATTGAAGGTCTCAAGCATAATATCTTGAGCATTATCAACCTTGTGACAAAGGTTTTAAAATTATTTTTGATGATTTCATTTGTGATATTTTGGATAAGAAAACAAGTGCTTGTATTCTTTCCGATTTTCATGAAAACAATGTTTACATGATTGATGTGTTGAATTTATATTGCAATGCCACTTGCTTAAATACTTTTAACGAAGATTCTTCGTTATGACATAGGAGATTAGGCCATACTTTGTTTGACCGTCTATCTCGAATTAATTCTAAGGAATCGATGAAGGGTATTTCTTGTTTGAAATTTGAAAAGGATCACATTTGTGATGCATGCCAACTTAGGAAACAAACCAAGTTCTCTTTCAAAGCAATCAAGGATATCATGATATATAGGCTATTAGAGTTAATCCACATGGATTGCTTATTCCAACTAAAACTAAAAGTCTTAGTAGTAATCGTTTCATTTTTGTTCTGGTTGATGATTTCTCAAGATATACATGGGTTTTCTTTTTAGAAACTAAAGATGAAGCTTTTTCACATTTTCATATTTTTAGAAAAAGAGTTAAAAAAGAAAAGGATTTTTTGATTTTACGCATAAGGAGTGATAGATGTAGTGAATTAATCAACCATTATTTTATCACCTATGTTGAAGAAAATAGAATTAAACTCGAGTTATCTTGTCCTAAAACTCCACAACAAAATAGAGTCATTGAAGGGAAAAATTATACTCTTTAAGAAATGACTAAGATAATGATTAGTGAATACTGACTCCTTTAATAGGTCTAGGCCGTAAACACTTCATGTTACATATCTAATAGAGTCTATTTTTACAAATACACTTCTAAAAGCCCTTTTGAAATCTATTATTTGAGAAAACTAAATGTTTCATATTTTAGTGTTTTTGGTTGTAAATATTTTGTATTGAACACTAAGGACAATTCAGGTAAATTTGGTACTTAGTCTTATGAAGCTATATTTGTTGGAATTCACACACTAGTAAGTTTTATAGAATTTTTAATAGGTTAACTTTGACTATTGAACAGTCTACACATGTCAAGTTTGAGGAATCTAATACTCTTATGAAGAATGTTATAGAAATTGATTTTTTTAGATGAAGATATGGAGAAAATATCATTGAAGGACTTACTAATGTAAGAAAAAGATGAACCAAAAGATAATGAACATGGTGAAGTTCAAGAAGTTGAAGTGGAGACAACTCAACTACTTCCAAAGAATTGGAGATATGCTATAACCTATCCCAAGGAGCTCATCAGAGGTGATGTATCCAACGGGGTAACTACTCGCTCCAAACTCCATGACATTTGTGACCATTATGCATTCATTTCTCATATTGAGCCCAAAAATATCCTCGAAATTGAGAGCGACACATATTGGTTGCTTGTGATGTAAGAAGAGCTCAATCAATTTGAGCACAACCAAGTTTGACACCTTATTCCTAGGCCCCATGATAGGTCAATGATCGGTCACTGATATTGCATAATTATAGTCATATTTTCTATATCCGTGTTATAATAAACTTGATTTTTTATTACCCTTTTTGTAATAAATGTGCAGGCTTTTACCAAGGAAAAAGGAGGAGCAAAGAAGCCCAAAGCCCATATTAAATTTTGATTTAATTCAAAATTAATTCACATCAAAAATCAGGGCAAATCAGGACAAATTAAGGAAGATAAAATCGGTTAAAATCAGTTAAATTCAAATTTTCATAATATTCAGTTTGTTAACTGAAGATCAACGAAGAATCGTCAAAATTAGGAGGTCAAATGGCAAATCTTTTGGGATAAATAGAAATAAATGAAAAACCCGCAGATCCTGACCCTTGATGTGGCCAGATGGCCACATCATGGCCACGGATCCACGGCTTGGCTAAAGAGATAAGTGGAATATTTGCTCCCCCTATCTTCTCACACTCTTTCCCCTCGAGTTTTTCCCTATAAATACTGTCAAGTTCTGTAAAGAAGGACTGAAGACTAGTTTAAGTTTTTCTCTTTATTTTTTAAGGTTTAGGATTATTGTTAGATAGTTAATGAGAAGTTGTATCTTAGTTTTTAATTTGTAATTCATTCCAAAAACAAGTGAGGGAGAGAAAAAGAGTGATTGTAATCAGAAGTGAAGTGACATCAATAAAGAATCTTCTCTTCTTCTCCAATTCACGGGTATGTTTTATTTCATTTATGTCTTATTTTATATCAATTATGAGTAGCTAAATTTATTTTTCTGGCTCACTATCATCTCTCTTTGATCCCTCCTATTTTGAATGATTTTTGTGCAAAGAACCCAACAGAATCATTTGAATGCCTTAAACTTAAGCCTTGCTTCTTTGAAAGTGTTTTTGAAGACACACGAGGATAGGTTTGAATTTTAAAACTTTCATTTCTAAAAATATCACTTGAACTTGTTTTTATTTCATACATGAAAGACAACTTGATGATTTAACATTCAGTTCAAGATGAATTCTTAAAAAAAAAGAGTTAACTTCTTCATAAAATCTTAGTTGCTTTACTTAAGACTTTCGAAATTCAAGCTTAAGTTTTCGCCATGATCAAGTTGAGGCATTGAGATTTTCAAGAGAAGAATATATCGTCGAGTAGTAACATAGTGAGCACGGATCTTTTTTTTATATATTAAAACAAACAACCAATCACTCTTCAATCCTTTAAAGATCATCTTTTTCCAAAACCTTTTCCAAGTTTTAAGTTTTCTTTTAATCATCTCTTTACTCTTTATTCTCTTTTCAACTTAAAAAAAATACCAACACCAACCTTTGCTTTTGAAATAATACATTGAAATGCTTTCATCGCATTCCTCCTCGTGGACATGACCCGTTAGCCAAAAGCTACACGGTAATTTTCCCCTACTATTTCTATCAATCAACCAACCATTGGCACTAAATGAATTTTTAAGAAAAAATTGGATAAGTCGAGAAATATTACTAGGAATAAAGCTAGACTAGTGGCCCAAGGTTACACCAAAATTGAAGGTATTGATTTTGAGAAAACCTTTGCACCCGTAGCACAGCTTGAAGCCATATGAATGACACTTGCCTATGCATCTTTCAAAGATTTCAAGTTTTTTCAAATAGAAGTTAAAAGTACATTTTAAAATGATTTTATTGAAGAGGAGGTGTATATTAAACAATCTCCCAGGTATGTTAATCCTACATATCCGGATTTTATTTTTAAACTTGATAAGGCTTTATGTGGTTTAAAAAAACTCCAAGAGCTTGGCATGAAAAACTTTCAAGTTTTCTTATTTTAAATGATTTTGCTAAAGGCAAAGTTGATACTACTTTGTTTATAAAGCATGTAGAAAATAATTTTCTAATTGTGCAAATATCTGTTGATGATATCGTTTTAGATCTACTAATGAAAAGTTTTATAAGGATTTTGAATCATGTATGAAGAAAAAGTTCAAAGTGAGCATGATGGAAGAGCTCAACTACTTCCTTGGACTCCAAATAAAGCAAAAGAGCGATGAAATCTTCATCAACCAATCCAAATACACAAGAGAACTTATCAAGAAGTTTGGAATTGAAGATGCAAGGATTAGCAAAACACTCATGGCTATCACAACTAAGTTTGACAAGGATGAACAAAATTAAATATTGACATTAAATTCTATCGTGGCATGATTGGTAGCTTAATTTATTTGACGGCTAGTAGGCCGGACATTATGTTTAGTGTGTGTGTATGTGCTAGATTCTAATATTGTCATAAAAAGTCTCACTTAATTGTAGTAAAATGCATTATTAGAAATCTTAAGGGTATTATTAGAATAGGCTTGTGGTATCTGAAGATCAGACAATTCTCAATAATGAGTTTTTCGGATGCTGACTATACCGGTCGTAGAGTGGATAGGAAGAGCGCTAGTAGAACTAGTTAATTTCTAGAAAATTGCCTTCTTTCATGGACTTTCAAGAAACAAAATTCCGTAGCCCTCTCAACCGCCAATGCAGAGTATGTTGTGGCTGAAGCTTGTTGTGCTAAAGTCCTTTAGATGATGCTAAAGTCTTTTGGATGAAACATACTCTCCTTGATTATGATTTACATTATGATCATATCAAAATATTTTGTGATAAAACTAGCACCACATATGACCAAGAATGTAAATCAACATAGTAAAACTAAGCACATAGAGATTCGATATCACTTTCTTAGAGATCACTATGAGAAAAGAGATATTGAAATTAATTATGTTTCTTACTACTATTGAATACCATAAATTTTGAATGTCATTCAATATCGGTAGAGTGATATCAAATGAAACTCGAGCAACGAATTCAAAATCTAAAAGACTCAAAATCCCATCAAAGCTTCAAATCCAAGATTCTTACTCCATTTTTCAAGTTCCACAACAAGAAGAACATACCGACTTCGAAAATAGTATGGAATCCATGATTCAATTCCAAAGCGATCCTTTCAATCTGATAGAATCTAGACTTATTCGATTGAAAAACATATGTAGGAATAAGGAAACTCTCCCTACACAATCTGTGACTGCTCCTACCACTTTTAATCATATTGATGATGGAATCTTGAAGACTTTGACCAAGATTCAATTTCACCATAAAACCTTGAACTTGACCAATATCAACCCATTAACAAATTGGCAAGTTTTCATTTCAATAAAATTGAACTTGAATATGAATGTGAACCCGACCCACAACTCTGTGATTCAATTCTAATCTTTGAATCTATGTTGACTCCAGCATCCTTACCCAAGTTGGACCCATTGCCCGAGCCAACATTGATTCCTGTATTCACGAATTTTGAAATTGAACCACTTCTTTTGTATAGTCACATTTCATTGATCAGAACAGAATGTGAAATTAAATTTTGTGATTTGGACTCAACTCTTGAATCTAAACTGACTGTCAAACCCAAAGTTGATTTTCACGAGTTAGTATTGGTTCTCGAACTTTTCATTTTAAAGTCCAAATCATTCATTCCACAAAACTACATTCTATTGTTGACCAAGGTATTGACCATAATGACTCAGTGATGATCTTCTAAGATTGGTCATGTAAAGGGAATAATTTTCATGATAGGATCTTGCATCATCCTATTAAAATTGGGGATTATAAATATGTTAATAAAAAAGAGGTTAATAAAGGTGGATTCCATAAGCTAACACATTATTCTTATTGGGTAGCAACGCTTGACCCAATCAGACCACCACCGGAGCCACCACCATGAAGTAATTTTCTTTCCCTTTCTATTTGTTTCATGTATATACATATTCACGATGCATTGAGGATAATGCATGAGATATGTGTGGGGGAAGATTTACTAACGTAGGTTGTTTTAAATTTTCTTTCTTTTACACTTCTTTTTAGGAAATTTTTAAAATTTTCTTTTGTATAAAAACTCTTTTCTTTTCTTTTTACAAAACTTTTTAAAATAAGAAAATAGTATTGATTTATTTTAAGAAAATTAAGATTATCTTAGGAATTAGAAAGACCTAAAATTATGAATTTTTAAATTGAGTCAAAATAATAGATCTTATTTAAATTTTAAGATAAGAAAGTAAGATTGGAAAGATAATTTGATCTTAAATTTTTTGCCTTAGATTTATGCACTTCACACTTATACAATTTTTTTTTGGGATTGAAAGAACGACTGAAAATGCCATAAAAATATAGAAAATGATGATAATAAAAATCACTTATTGAAGTTGGGTAATTATGCATTAGGAAGTATGATTATTCACGCTTAAAATGGTAGACAAAAATAAAATAATTCTCTTTAGTTTTGTGGCCTGGTTTACTCGAGTCCTTAAGTCTGAGGGATGTTTTCTCATCTAGTGCCCTAAAAATATCTGGTTTGGGAGTCACTGGCTAAAGGCTCACTTCTCGGATAAATCAGAAAGCTAAAGAAAACTAAGGGAAGAAAAAAAGAAAAAGAAAAAAATAAATATAAATAAAATAAATGGCATGAAAGTTAGATTCAATATCCTAAAAATCTTCATAGTTCACAAAGTGCATAGCTTCTAAGAGTTTTATGAAAGATCAAAGAGTCGATTCAATTTTAAATTCTTACATTTAATTATAACAAGATTTTACATTTAGACTTAGTTTAAGGAAGAATAATTTCTGGTTAACCTATGACCTTGGATCACTTAAATATTTGCAAAAATATTTAACATTTTTCTCTATTTCAAAATGCATTTTCAAAATACTAACATTTAATTTCTTTCCTTTTGGATTTATGGGTGTAATCCGCTGAAAACCCTCAGGAGACAAAACTCCTCCTCTAGGGGAAACTTAGAGGTTTAATGGCTTGTTGCACATGCTCATTGCAATCGCGTCATCTGCGAAAGTGGTGTAATAATTTTTTTAGTTCTCTGTTTGCTCATGACGAACATAAGATAAGTGTGAGGGTTTGATTAGTCTCTAAAATTGCATATTTCATACCACATCTTCACATTTATTTAATATTAAATTCTGTTAATATTACCTTCTTTCATGTTTCTAGGTCCATAGCATGAAATGAAGAAGAAGCCCAAAAATCTCATTTAATTGGTGATTAAAAGCCTATAAGAATAACCATTGACCTTGGAGGGTGGTTTCATAAAAACCGGCGGCCCAAATCTAGATTACAGGAAGTACAGCCGACAGGGGGACAAGCAAGGGGCGCGTACCGCCCTAGAATTGTCATGAAAACGCGACAAGTGCCATGTTTTTGCGGCAATGCCATGGATCCATGCGTCATGGTTTGACGCGCGGCTCCATACAGGTACCCTGGTGCCCCTTTCGCTTATAAAAGCCCTGGGATTTTCAGAGCTGAAGAAGAGGGAGTTTTGAGGAGTTTTGTGGATAGTTTTGAGGGTTTTCTTCTCCATGTTATAGTTTTAGGGTAGTTTAGCTTAGTTATTCTTCTTCTTTCTCCTTTGTATTTTTTATTTCTTATAGATCTTGTAATAAGAAAGAGAGTGGTACATGGGTGGAAAGTAAGAGTGCTTGTAATGGAAGGTGACAATCTATGAAAGGTTTTCTCTTTATCTCTCCTTGTTTTCTTCTCTCTAACTCCTTTTACATGTTTAGATAATTGTCTCTCATGGTAACTAACTACTAACCACTAACTTGCTAACTTCTTACTTGATAATCCACATGAATCTAATAGCCTCTACTTGGCCTTGCTCTTGCAAGAGCCATTGATGGCTCATGATGATGGATTCTAACACTCTAACATTCTAACTCTCTAACAAGTTAATTTTACTTTATTTCATACTTGCTCTTGTTTAGTTTTGATGGTTTAAGTGTAGCTTGCACTTATTTTGTTGAGTTTGGATGTCAAAATTATCTTATGGGTCATGCTTTGAAACGCTCTTGAACCAAGGACTAGTGATGGCCAAGGATACATGTGAGGTAACTATCACTAAGAGGTTAGCATAGTTAGTGGAGCCATCAGTCTTTTGTAGCCATGGGTTTTTTTTTCTTTTTTTACTTTGTTTTAGATATACAAACAAAAATCACAAAAACCATTTCTTCTATATTTCCCACTTCTTTGTGTTTCACCGTACTCTTCTCTTGTCATTATTTGTTTTCTTCTCTTTTTATTCTTTCAAATATTGAAGAACACTTAACATACACGTGAACATACCATGTAAGATTTCATCGCCTCCCGTCCTTGTGGATTTGACTTGTTTTAGCCTCTATACTATAATGGAAGTATCGAGGAAGCTAAAGCACACACACTTTAAATATTGATTTCAAAACATACACTTTTTGTGCGTGATTTTCTCCCGATCAGTGACTGTCTGTGTATGTTTTGCACGTTTGTCGGATGACCAACTAGTCGACCGACAAACCTAGTGGTCGACTAGGCGGCTGACCGACTGTCACACCCGTCTTAATTTGGATCGGCCGATCGGGCAGTTGACCGATGCCTAAAGGCTAGTTCAAAGTTTTGAACTGCCGTCGACCGACCTGTCAACCGATGTTCTGCCAGAGCTATAATAACGACTATTTTTCAAAATCTGAGATTTTAACTTATTCTTCAATGGGCATTTTTTCCTCTTTTGGACTTAATATCCCTTCTAATGACCTGATAGGCTCTTCTAACAGTAATTATCACTTGCCAATATATATAGCTCATTGGGAGAGGATTAAACAATCTCAAGTTTTGAAAATATTTTTGAAAAATCAAATTTATTCAAAAGAGAAAATTTCTAGCTTTCAAGTTTCAAGTGCTCCTATCTCCAAATCAATTTCTGCTAGTTTTTAGCTCTTAAATTTATTCATTTCAACTAAATTTTCTCTCTCACAAATTTTTTGAGCTTCAATCCTCATTCTATACTATAGGATGTTATAAAAGAGAGTATTTGTGATCTTTGTGATCACCAAAAGCTTGTTTTGAGTTGACTGTTTGCACCATTCATTTTAAATTCCACATAGTTTACCATTAGATTAGTATTATACCTATTCACCCCTCTAGGTGTATTTTTAGTTTTTTGACTCCCTTGGATTTGCACATCCAGATATAGGATGCTTTGTTATATTGATCAGGTGTTCAATCAGATCGTATGCATCATGAGAAGCCTGGAGTTTTCATCTGTTAATTATTAGAACTCTTGCCTTTTCTTTTATTCTTGTTATTTTTTTATTCTCTCTATATCATTATCAGTTGCCATCTTATCTCTGTGTTTATTTATCATCATGTGTGGACATCTATATTTGTTATTGCAATGATTGTGATTTATTATACTTTATTTTTATAGCTTGCTCGGGTTACTCAAGGTTTAGCGCGTATACGTGAGGTATTTTCCTTACGTATAAGCGTCGCTAACTCTCGTCACATCTCAGCTCCAGCGTATTTTGGGAAGTGGGGCATGACATGATTCACCACTAGAGTACGTGTTCTCGGCAGAGCATGCAAGGAAGAAAGGGAAAAGCCAGTACTCAAATGGGGGCTTCGACGGCATTATCAGAAAGAACACTAACAGGGGCACATTGTCTGTCGAGGATCGTGATGGCATTCACTATCGAATCATGAATTTGAATTTGAAATCAAGTTCAAATTCAAATTTAGGTACATAATTTGAGAACAACCAGAGTGTCACTACTTGCCTCCGACAAGGGGGGATAGGGGCGATGTGGCGGGCAATGAGGGGTGTGGGGATCGATGCGTTGCAGTCAATTCAAATTGAAAATTTACCATTGACTCGGGCATTGGATCTGGGGATAAACAGAAACCCCTCGATGGAGAGGTGGTAGGGCTGGTGCCTTTGGGTTGTCTGTTGGGCTTTCTGACGACCGTGTGAGATTTTGACGAGTCCAGAGCGGGCCTTGTGAGAACAAGCCTCTTATTGTGGGGCCGGGGGTTATTTGAAAATGAAGGCGGGTCAAGTGCAGGGTCAAGGTAGGATTTTTATTGAAAATGGAAGTTCTAGTATAGGTTCAAGGCGGGCTGCTCCTGGTAGGACTCCAAATGGCGCGGTTACTAGTTTAGGGGGATGAAGGACAAGAGCAGGGTTAACACTTTAGGGCGTGGGGATTCTGTGGGTCACAAGGGACAACTAAGGACCTACAATGGATCATAGAGGAGGGGATTATTTCTGCAAGGGGCGGACAACTTAGTGCTGGGCCTGAGGAGGCTAGGATTCCTTCTGATGGTTTTAGGGAAGGTGGGCCTTCAGCTGAAATCTCAATGCAGAGTTGCTTTACGGAGTTGGGCCTTCTGTTAGACCTATCGGTGAAGAATTTAGTAAGAAATGGGCTGCCTTAGATGCAGACAGCCAGAAAGAATTTAGATCGCGTATGATCGAGAAGTTGCACCGACGAGGTTATTCGCCGCATCATTGATAGTGTCTGTAAATCACCTAGAGGGGGGGGTGAATAGGTGATAAGCTAATCTATGGTCAATTATGCGAAATTAAAACTTATATGAATGCAAACTAAAACTTCTTACACTAAACACCAAGTTTAACACAAGAGTGTAGCCGAATTCCCCGTGAAGGGCTCTGAACTAATTCCTCAAGATTCCTCTAAATAAGAGTTGAGGTGCCGCGTTGGCTCTCTTGGTTGAAAACTAGTGTTAGCAAACAATCCCCAAGCATATAACAATTTAGCACAATATGAATATCAAGCATGTAAAGATAAACACAATAATAGCATGTAAGATATAAACAAGTAAGGGGAGAGAGAAAGAGCAATCGCAAACACAAGGGATTTGTTTCGAGGTTCGAGCACACTTGCTTTACATCCCCGCCTTCACACTTGAAGGATTTCCACTAAGCTCGATCCCACCGGATCACTCGGTGCCGCAACACCTACAAGCCCTCGGACTCCCTAGTCCCGTACACACCGCAAGCCCACTAGCTCACCGAGGCCGCACCTCAAACACCGAGTTCCCGCACGAACTCGAAACAACACGGACACACTTGTCCGCCTCCTCAAAGTACAAGAAAGAACTCTTGGTGATCTAAACACTTTGATCACCAATAAATACTCTCACAATAACACTCCTATAGGATGAATAATCAATGGATAGCTCAAGTGTTTGTGTGAGAAAACTAGGATGAAAATGGTGGAGGAAAAACTCAAGAAATCACTTTAAACACTCTTGATAAAAACTCTCCTTTTGATTGAAAATATTTGCTCTCAAATTTGTGGAGAAAAACTTCTTAATAGAGTAGGAAAAACTGGCCCAAAAACTCTACTTGAATCGTGTGGAAATCAGCCCCCAAATGGCCCAATTTATAGGGCTCCAAAAACTAGCCATTATAGGCCAGAACTGGGCTGTCGGTCGACCGCCCGGTCGACCGGCAATGGTCGGAAATCCGACCGTTGGGGCTGCGGTCGACCGGCCGGTCGACCGAGCCTCTGGAACAGAGAGCAGACTCTCTGCCGGTCGACAGGGGCTTTCCAGAGAGCAAAGCTCTCTGGACGGTCGACCGGGTCGGTCGACCGGCCCTCCAGGTCAAAATGGCGTGCACGTCTGTGCACGTCGATCGATCGGACGGTCGACCGACTTCAGACTTCGGTCGACCGGTCGGTCGACCGGCTGAAGCCAAAGAACAAAATTCTGGGACTTAAAATTTGGTCGTTTTGGCTTAAATAAAATCCCATAAAATCATGAAAAATCTACAAAAATAGTTTTAACACTTTACTTTGATAATCAAACATGCTTGCACAAAATCAAGACATGTTACAAAAGATTTGAACTATTTTTGTAACTTGAAAAATTTGTCTCAAAACAAAAACTGTATTTTTCCAAATTGATTTTTCCAAAACTTCTCCAAATAAAAAAACAAGATATTTAAACAACTTTTAAAGCATAGAGTGTATTGATATGATCCACTACACAAACATGATGAAATATTTAAACAACTTTTAAACAAATAGATATGCAATGAATGCTCATAAACATGTATGAAAATATATGGAGATAAACAAGCTAACAAGCATAAAACAAATCAAACTCTTTTTCTCCTATTTGCAAAACAAAACATATATGCATAAACATAAATACTTCTCCCCCTTTAATAATAAAGCAAGGAAAACGAAAACATGCATATACATCTCAAATACTTCTCCCCCTTTTTGTCAATCATCAACAAAGGGGTTAAAGTAAAAACAAAATTTTTCTCCCCCTTTTTGTCATAAACAAAGAGATCAATAAGGGGTGAAATCAAATCAATCAACAAAAGTTATATGCGATATACATTCATGAAGAGGAAGACGCTAAGTTAACTTCGCTGCACATATACATTACATGAAAGAGGGATGACAAGCCCTAATTCACATAACGCATAATATGCAATGCATAAGAGGAGATGTGAAGTTCCCCCTACACACGTGTACCACATAAAGAAGAGTTGTCAAGCTCCTCAATATAAGATACACTCATCATGAATCTATATGTGGAAGAGATGTTAAGCTCTCCTTGCATATAGGCAATCCAAATCAAAACATTTTTAACTTTTCTTATTCAAACACAAATTTGAATTTTTCTTAATAAAACAAATTTTGAGATATCTTAGTAAACCAAATTTTAAGATATCATATAACAAAATTTTTAAAGGTATTAGAGCTCTTGTAAAACAATCAATTTTTAAGATACCAAATTGTAAATAATCATTATTGTAAATAAACATTACAAATTTTTAATTTTGATACCAATTTTAAAACACAATGCATAAGCTTATTTAATAATATCAATTGATAAATCAATTGAAAAACAAGATTTGAATTAAGCTTAGCATAAACAAACTTTGTGCTATAAATATGTGAATCAATTTTAACTCAAGCACAAAACAAATCATATATATGTATGAAATGGAAAATACCAATCGAAATTGAGACTATTTGAATTATGAAGCATACATATATAGGAAACAAAATATGAGTATATACAAAAAATATCAATTGAGATACCAATTGAAAATAACAATGTAAATCAAGTATATAACTCATAACCTACCACCCTTCATATGCTCAAGATAAAAGATTTTCAATGAAGCTTACAAGGCATACTCGCCCATCCATCCTCCCATAAGGGGATAGGAAGGGGTTTTCACAAATAAGGTTTGAAAGTATTTTTATAGTGAAAATACTACCAAATGAAGAATAATAACTAGTTAAATATAATTTTTGAAAAACTAGTTAAAGATCCTTCAAAACATGAAATCAAATCATATATTTTTCATGAATCATACTAAATACACAAAAATTCAAGCACTCATGGTCCATCAAGCTCAAAAATAATCATGAAATAAAGTCATGAATAAACAAATAAAGTGTGAGTGTTCAAACATTATGTAAATAGCATTGTCATGAAAATAGTCAATAAAGCTCGAATTAGACATGAATATTATTTTCTCAAACAAAACATGAAAATTCATTTTTCATATAAAACAAACTTCAAGGTATATGTATGATTTATCCAATCCTAACAATATACATACATATCCCAAATATAAAAGAGTCTATTAAAGGTATTTGCATAAAGGCAAGAGACTCACGGGTATACATGTATATTTATTAGATTTGAATACAAAATACATATACATGAAGTAAAAACATGAAAATAGGCAAAACGAGTATAAATGAGAGAATCATCAAAACTAGCCTATATATGTGCATAAAGTGAGTACAAATGAACATGAAGTGCAAACATATATAAATCAATTTGTTGTTCACTATTTGTACATGTATAAATACAAGTTTTGATAAAAACTACATTTAAACTAGTATTTACCACATGAAGCACAAAACAAGAACATGCTAAAAATATTATGTATGAAAAAGCATGTAAATAAATTAGGAGTTTAGAGATAGTTACCAAACCAAAGAACTACGCTCTAATTCTCCAAAACATGGTGGTCGTCCCACCAAACCTCCTTGATAGCGGTGCATCAAATATGTGTCCATCAAGTCCATACATCCACTACCAAGGCACCATCCCTCTCACGTTTTGTGAGAGCCCACACCTACATCAAAAACACAAGGTGGGGGTTTTGGTACCCAATTTCTTTTGGGTCCACGGGGGTTAGCAATTAATGGAACCCAAACATTTTTCTTATTAGCAAAATTTAAATAATGTAACTTATCAAAACAAAACTTTGCTAAATGGTCTTTGCGGCCACAATGTGTACAAGTGTACACCTTAGGATGCATATGAGTGTGTGTGGTCATGACGTGCAAAGTGAGCATATGCATGAGGGTGATGTGCATGAACATGTGGAGTTTGTTTCTTTGAAAACAAAGACTCCAATCTCTTATGGTTAAATGCACAATTGCTCAAAGTTGAGCACAGACAATCAATTTTATTTTTCAAAAATTTAACTTCATTTTGATCAATAGTGGTAGTGGCATGTAAAGCATGATCAATAGTCTTTTTCTTTTTAGAAACATTAACCTTTTCTTTTTCAATCATTTTTCTTTTTAAAGAGTTATTTTCTTGCAAAGCAATTTCTTTTTGTTTTTCCACAAAGATAATTTCATTTTTCAAAAACATATTTCCTTCACATAAATCATTCAATTTAGACATCAAGGAAATATTTTCATTTTTCAAATTTTTATTTTCTTTTTCAATGCATGCCATTTTATTTTTGAAAGAATCATTTTCCTTTAACATGCAATCAAAATTCTTTTTCAAATTTTTATTATCCTTTTTAAGCATGTCATATTTTTCAAGTAATTATTGACAAAAAGATGTAAGCTCATCATATGACATGTTATCTTCATCTACCTAGGATTCGGTAGTTACCTCAAGGGGGTTATCCCCTTGGACCATATAGCACATGTTGGAGGCGTCGCTTCCAACATCTGAATCGCTCCCCGCATAATATAGATCTTTTTCGCCAAGGGAGGTGATGATGTTTCATGCTACAAAAGCCGAATCAATGTTAGAAACCCTAGATAAATATTCATCATTTAGGGTTGACTTTAAAACATGTAGGGCTTTTGCATTAGCCTCAATATTTTTGCCATTTAAACAATACGAATCTTTAGTGGTGGCAAAATAAACATGAATTCCTAAGGCTTTGAGGTACAAGGACATCTTAACCTTCCAAATTTGGATGTTAAGAATGTCAAAAGTGGGTGGTGACATGAAATCCATGGTGTGTGTACAAAAGTTGTGATTAGCCAAAAAAAAAGAGGACCTTTAACTCTAGGTTGTAAGGCCCAAATCAAGAGCACTTGGCTATGATACCAATTGTAAATCACCTAGAAGGGGGTGAATAGGTGATAAGCTAATCTATGGTCAATTATGCGGAATTAAAACTTATATGAATGCAAACTAAAACTTCTTACACTAAACACCATGTTTAACACAAGAGTGTAGCTGAATTCCCCGTGAAGAGCTCTGGACTAACTCCTCAAGATTCCTCTAAATAAGAGTTGAGGTGCCGCGTTGGCTCTCTTGGTTGAAAACTAGTGTTAGCAAACAATCCCCAAGCATATAACAATTTAGCACAATATGAATATCAAGCATGTAAAGATAAACACAATAATAGCATGCAAGATATAAACAAGTAAGGGAGAGAGAGAAAGAGCAATCGCAAACACAAGGGATTTGTTTCGAGGTTCGAGCACACTTGCTCTACATCCCCGCCTTCACACTTGAAGGATTTTCACTAAGCTCGATCCCACCGGATCACTCGGTGCCGCAACACCTACAAGCCCTCGGACTCCCTAGTCCCGTACACACCGCAAGCCCACTAGCTCGCCGAGGCGGCACCTCAAACACCGAGTTCCCGCACGAACTCGAAACAACGCGAACACACTTGTCCGCCTCCTCAAAGTACAAGAAAGAACTCTTGGTGATCTAAACACTTTGATCACCAATAAACACTCTCACAATAACACTCCTATAGGATGAATAATCAATGGATAGCTCAAGTATTTGTGTGATGGAAATGGTGGAGGAAAAACTCAAGAAATCACTTTAAACACTCTTGATAAAAACTCTCCTTTTGATTGGAAATATTTGCTCTCAAATTTGTGGAGAAAAACTTCTTAATAGAGTAAGAAAAACTGGCCCAAAAACTCTCCTTGAATCATGTGGAAAACAACCCCCAAATGGCCCAATTTATAGGGCTCCAAAAACTAGCCGTTATAGGCCAGAACTGGGCTGTCGGTCGACCGCCCGGTCGACCGGCAACGGTCGGAAATCCGACCGTTGGGGCTGCGGTCGACCGAGCCTCTGGAACAGAGAGCAGACTCTCTGCCGGTCGACCGGCCCGGTCGACCGGGGCTTTCCAGAGAGCAGAGCTCTCTGGACGGTCGACCGGGTCGGTCGACCGGCCCTCCAGGTCAAAATGGCGTGCACGTTGTGCACGTCGGTCGACCGGACGGTCGACCGGCTGAAGCCAGAGAACAAAATTCTGGGACTTAAACTTTGGTCGTTTTGGCTTAAATAAAATCCCATAAAATCATGAAAAATCTACAAAAATAGTTTTAACACTTTACTTTGATAATCAAACATGCTTGCACAAAATCAAGACATGTTACAAAAGATTTGAACTATTTTTGTAACTTGAAAAATTTGTCTCAAAACAAAAACTGTATTTTTCCAAATTGATTTTTCTAAAACTTCTCCAAATACAAAAACAAGATATTTAAACAACTTTTAAAGTATAGAGTGTATGGATATGATCCACTACACATACATGATGAAATATCTATGTTTTTGACATTAAACACTAAACTTGGTTTTGGTTAAAAACATAATACTTGGAATACCAAAAAACCAAACAGGTATTTTGTCAAAATGAAAAGTCTTTTCTAAAATGAAAATTCTTTTTTAAAAACTTATCTAAATCAAGAGTGTGTGTGTATATAGATACTTGAGCAATCCACCAACTATTCTATCCTTTACATTTTATCTAAAAACAAAATCTTATAAAAACAAATCTAGACACAAGTCTTCATGAAGTCTTCACTTGAAGTCTTCTCGTCTTCTTGACTTGGGCCAAACACGATCCAACGAGCTAGACTCCTCTTGAGTACTTGATGTGGTCTTGATGCATAGGCTCGTGAATCAAACCGTGCTAGCTCCAAAACTTGGCTTTAAATCCTTTGTTGAAGCTACACACCTACTAAGATCTTGATCATAAATCTGAGACTAATCAAACACAAGATCATTAGTACTATAACTACATGAGTTGATCATCATCAAAACTAGAGTGATGGGCCTTTGGGCCAACAGTGTCTAGTTAGGAGAGTGGATATGAGATGGAGTAAGAATGGTGGAGTTCGTGTGCGAGAAGTATGATGGATAGGGTTAGACTAAGCTCTGTGGCTTCTGAAAGTCGCAATGGCGTTGACATGATGCTAGAAGCTTCAGTATACCTTCGTTTTTTTCTTTTTTCTGCAGCACAAATTTGTTTGCTGCGCATCTTTGTACTCTTCATTCTTGAGATGTTTTATTAAATACTTATTAATGTTGCACTGGGGGGAGGGCTTTTTGACCTCACAGTATTTTCTTTAAAAAAAAAAAAATGGTACATTGATGATTTAAGACCAAAACGGTGTAAGCAATATTTAAATAAGGAGCATGTCATTGTTCCAACAAAAAAGGAGTTGTGAAATTACATCCTATATATTAAACAGGGCAAAGGGGGAAAAAAGGGATTCTTGAGAGGAAAGCAACCAAGAAGAAAATAAATAAAAATTAAAAAGCAGGGTTGCATCGCACATTAATAGTAAATAAGAGAAAATCATCATTGAAGCTATAACAGTAAGATTAATGAAGAAAAACATTTTAGAGATTGACGAGACGACTAGAATATTTATAGATTGAAGCAGACGAAGGCAGAGAGAGAACGAAACAAGTTCAAATCGAAGAAAAGATTTGCTCCGTGTAAAAAGAAGAAAGAAGAAAGAAATAATGCAGGCTCTGAACTCTCAGCGTGTCCCTCACTTTTTATTTATTTACCGTTGGAAGAAAACCTATTCCTATTGGAATCAGGGCTCAGTGTTTGATTTGGTGCCGAAACAGGAAACCTTAGTTGTTTTCGAGTCAAGCTGGACCTGCTCGGGTGTCAAACCGGAACCCAACTTTGGTCAGAGCCAAATCCAAAGCTAAATAGCAAATTGAAATCCCAATTAAATTCGGATTTGGATGAAAGCAAGCTTTCCTAAAACCTGGAATATTCGAACGAAACCGGACCCAATTTAAATGCTCTTTGATCTGACCTCAAACTGTGAAGTTCATATTGATTGAATATGTTTACAATTTTTAAGTTAACTATAAATGATATTTGTGACATTTGACTCTAACTCGTCTTTATTGAGGTACAATTTCGTCTCTGAACCATAGGCCAAAACTTCTCTGCGTCTCTAACCCAGATGATATCTCAAATCATATATATGAGATTGCTGAGATGAGGAGCAGCAGCCCAGGAGATGACTATGAGTTTCAATCCATTTTTTACATCAATTGAAGACGTCACCGAAAATAAATTGCATCAATTCCAAGAAATAATTTAACATTCTGAATGCATAATTTATACCAAAACATACGCTAAACAAAACACAGAGGGCCCAAGCGTGTTTCTGAACACTACATTATAGGCACAACAAAATTTCTCTCCTCAAAATGAACACAAAGAAAACACGAGCACTAATTGCAGCCTCTCTCTTCTCTCAATGCAAGGGTGCTCGGCAAGGGTGCAAAGCCTTTCTCCTTCGTTTCCGATAGCTTCCTCGAAAGCAAGCGAGATTGTGACATGAAGTCTCATCAGAAGTAGTTTTAGTCGTCGTCGATGAAACCTTTGAACAATCACTTGCAGCGGCAGTCCCGGTCTCGCTTGAATTATCTACAACCTCGGTCTACATACACAAAACATCAATCAACCAATTAGTACCACATAAGAAAGATTCAAATGATCTGAGAAAAAGGTTTCAAATTCGCTTACTTTGCATTGCAGAGAGCAGTACTTGGCGTTGGGCTGTGGTGGTGATCGTCCATTTATCTTGAACACGAACCTGCAATGGATGCAGTGCTGATCGCCAGGGAGAACCTTCGCCTCTGGCTTTCCCCGGGTGACGATGGGGAAGACATCCCTCCCATTGTTCTTCAGCTTAAAGATATCTGATCCTGCGTACTCGACGATGTCCTCCTCTTTGATCCCGTTCATCCCCGTTGTTTTTTGCACCTGGAGAACTTTGTGACCCTGTGTCCGATGCCTGGATTCAACCTCATCGCGAGAGCACGTTGCACACACCGGTTCTTCATCGCAATTCATGCAATACATGTTCAGAAATGACTTGGTGTGCACTCCACAGTTGTTGAAGAATTTCTCATGCTTCTTGATAAGAGGCTTCAACTTCAGTATTTCTCTAGAATCAACCATTGTGCTCCCCCTCTATATATCAAGATCAAAACAGGTCAATCAGATAAAAAAGAATTATTAAGTACAAAAGAATTTGATCGTGCACACAAGCGTGACACATTGATGATTTCGGAGTAGAATAAAAACCAAGAATAGAAAGATTAATAAGAAGGCTGGAACTAGTAAATAAGAAAGGATCATCACTAACTGAAATGATAACAACAATATTAATGAAAAAGAAAAAGGAAAAACATTGAAGCGACAACCAGACTACTTACAAATTGAAGGAGACGACGACCAAGAACAGAGCAGGTTTCAAAACCAGGAAAAGATTCCGTTTGTGAAGGAGAAAAAAAAAAGAAAATTTATGATGCAGGCTCTGAACTCTCCGTGTCTGAATTTTTATTTATAACTTTCGCTAAAAACCTATTCCTAGTAAAACTAGGGTTCGATGTTTGATTTCTTGCTGAAATAGGAAACCTAAGTGAACACAATCTCACTATGCTCTCTTGAAGGTCAAATTGCTTTTGACTCCAGTTGGCTGGACCTGACTCTGTTAAACACTAGTCAAAGCGAAACCCAACTCAGTGAATGACCCGGATCATTAACCAAAATCAGACCCAAATCCAGTGCTACAATAAACAGAGCAGTGTGTGTCATCTTAATTAAACAGGTATCCTACTTTTATTTATGAGTTAATTTTGAAAACATTGTCCGCATGGCTTCTGGCCAAGGATTTTCGACGCATCAACCTAAAAGAATACAAGGTGGCTTTGATCCTTCCACAAATCATTTCACACACACACACACAATGAACAAACACATTGATTTTATATACCAAGGGACTCCAAAAGCATACCTACCAAGATCGACATTGCCATCAGAAAGAATGATACCAATTTTATCGCAGTCTTCAGGGGAGCATTTTGCCAGAACTGGTCGGAGAGAGCAACATCAACACCGATTGCTCCGCTTGGTTTGACAGTCACCTTCAGAATCCTGTAGCACATGCTCATAGAATTCACAATCTCCTTGTCAATCATCCTTGATGATGACAGCATCCACTACATCTCGTACCACTTGCTAGAAATTACACATAATATGTTAATCATAGAAAGAAGCCATGCAAATGTGGCAAATGCACATTAATATGATTCTTGTATAAAAACACTAATGAACAAGTGAGATTTGGCTCATTGGTCAAAGGGTGGGAGTGAGTTGTAAAGAGTCACATTTTCAAATCCCGGCTGCACGCTATCTATCAAAAAGAAAAGGGGATAGTCCCCACTTTCTCCCAATGGGGGACTCTTAGTACCAAAATTGAACTTGTGGTCTCTTCTATCAAAAGCAAGCACGACAGGAGGAGTGAGAGAGAGGAGGCATGAGGAGTGAGAGGACAGCTGGGGGGGGGGGGGGGGGGGGGGGGGAGGAGGTATGGGCAGAGAGAGGAGAGACATGGGGCAAGAGGAGAGGGGGAGAGAGGACGCGTGGGCATAGAGAGGAGAGAGAGGGGGGCGGAAGGAGTGAAAGAGAGATGAAGACATGAGTGGGAGAGGGCTGTTAATACCCTTAAGGTATATTTGTATTTGCACATTAAATGTTAACGGCAGTTGGGTATTAAAGCAAAAAAAATATTAGAGGTATATTGTATGGGGTATTTTTTATGTATTATTATGTTCACACTTGGATTTTATAAAAAAAATATCGAATATGTCAGTTTGTTATATTTAAGAGATGGTAATGAAGCTAAATGCAACGTCTCCATCACTACGAAGATTTGAGTGAAGATAAACAACATAAATATTTAAACAACAATTCAGGAATGAATAGACAAACCTTCCATAATTCAACATTACGTGTAAGATTTCAGTGACATGGCAATGCATTGTCTAGTTTTGGAGGCTTATAGTTGTGACTATATGTACTTCTAGTTCCAGTAAATAATTTTTTAGCTATTTATTTTAATGTAATTAGAGATACATATAGTTCTAACTGCAACAGTTATATCTGTATTTTATACCTTTTAGTTGTAGTTGAAACTATGATCAAATTGTTTTTAACCAACTATAGCACACTAGTACAAATCTGGGTTACAATGACCCTCGTTTCATGTCAGTTCGACTAAAACGACGTGACAAAAGAGGTGGTAGTATTTTTGAAATATGTTGAGCAAGACGTGAGACCTTGAAACTTTTCACATCGGTTTTATAAACCACTGACGTGAATAGTTAACTTTTACATTCATCACCTTGAGAGCCGATGTAAAAGTTAACGTCAAAAATCCCGCTTAATTTGACCTAGGGACTTTTCACGTCGGTACTTTTTGGAACTGGCGTGTTATGTGTTATCATCATTTCAAAATTTTAGCGCATTGATCAGTCACATATTTTGCATATACATTGTCATCTTATCATACTTTTTAGCTAATAAATCCTATTAATAAGTCTGCTTCTTCTTTGTTTAATGTAGGCCCAATTGCTAAAACAAAAGGAATGAGAAATAAGCCCAAAAGCCCACCAAATTCTGATTTAATTCAGAATAAATTCGAAATCAAGGAATCAGGGCAAAATCTTGGCATATTAGAGAGGTTGAAAACCAGTTGAAAAGTATCCTCCCAAATCAAACAGTTGAAGCCAACAATCAAAGGCTGTTTCGCCAAATCCTGGAGCAAAAACGAGAAAATCAGAAGAAGATACAGGAGAATCACCATACCAGGAGATCCATCCAACTGGGTGTGGCCAATTGGCCACACCAGGGCCGCGGAAATGCGGCCATAGCCGCGTTTTCACGGCTTTGTTGTGTCAGTTGGGGGAGCGTTTGCTCCCCCAATCTTCTCGGGATCTCCCACCTTTGGTTTTTTCCTATAAATACCAGTTTCAACAGAGCAAAAAAGCGAAGACTAGGATTAGAATTAGAGCGAAGACTAGGATTAGAATTTTGTTTATACTTTAAAGTTTAAGCTCTTTGTTAGATAGTACAAAAGTTGTATTTTTATTTTGCAATTTGTAGTTCAGTACAAATACTTGTGAGAGAGAGGAATTGAGTGCTTGTACTTGAAGATTGAAGTGACATCAATACAAGAATTGAGCTACTTTTTCTTCCACTCATTTACGGTATGTCTTGCGTTATTCACTTGCATTTTTCTTTGTCTTCCATCAGTAGCTAAATCAATTTTCTGGGCTCACTATTGTAACTCTCTCCAATTCTTCTTCTCTTCTGGTTTTAATGAAAAAGACCCAATGAATCATTTGCATGCCTAACTTAAAGCCTTTCTTCTTGAAAGTGTTCTTGAAGGCATATAAGGATGGGTTTGGATCTTTAAACTCCTACTTCTTTTAAGAATGTTTCATGAACTGTTTTTATTCCATACTTGCTTCTTCGCGCTTGATGATTTAACATTCGATTCAAAACGGTTTCTTAAAGAAAAGAGTTAACTTTTCCAACCATCTTATATGCTTTACTTCAAACTTTCTAAAGTCAACCTTAAGTTTTGCCTATGATTAAGTTGAGGCACTAAGGATTTCAATAGAAGAAAAAACAGTTGAGTAGTGAGATAGTGAGCCCAGATTTTCTATAAACAGTTGAGTAGTGAGATAGTGGGTCCAGATTTTCTTCTTCATTAAAAAGAAAACAACAAATCACTTTCTAAGCTTTATACAAAATTCACCTTTTCCAAAGCCTTCTTCAAAGTTTCAATTTCTCTTTTAATCATCTCCTTCTTTCCATTCTCTTTTCAATTTAAAAAAACGAGCACAATTCTTTGTTATTAAACGAAACACCGAAAAGCTTTCATCGCATTCCTCCTCGTGGACATGACCCGTTAGTCACAAGCTGCACGGTAATTTCTTAACTCTTTGATTGTTCTTTCATTTTAGCAATCAATTTTTGGCGCCGTTGCCGGGGAGGGAACGGTGTATTTGTTTTTTAACAAGTTTGGTGTGTTGTTTTAGGAACTTGAAGATTCAGATCAAGCATTCAAGCTTTATAAGAGAAGACTTGCAAATTCTGTGCCCCTACTCTCGAAAGTAGGAAACAAAATTTCAAGAAATTGCTTTTCAAAAGTTAAAAATTTCATTGGACTACTAAAACTCTTTTTTGCAGGACATATTGCTCGCAAAAAAATTAAGTTTTTGTACGTTATATTCTTGCTATTTCTGCTATCCACCATCCCTATTTTAATCCAATAGTAATTTGAGTGATTGTTAATTGCTTAAAAAACGTTTAGACTTGCATTCTAGGCATTTGTCTAATTACGTTTATTTTACAATTACTGTTGAAAAGAGCTAGAGACAAGGTACGTATGCATAGCATATAGTTTAAGAAACATTCTTGGGTGATATTTGCTTTTGAATGCTACTTTTCTATATCTTGCACACTTTGCACAATTAACTCTAAGGGCAAAACCCAATTCAAGATAAGGTGGGGAAGTCATTACCCTTCCTTAGCCTACAAACCATCTCCAAGCACGCACAACCTAAGCCTAAATAAAATCTGATAAACGTTAGCCTTAGGGACATCTCGAACTCACTAGGAGATTATCCTAAGGGGGAAGGTGTTAGAATTTGACTCCTGCCAAATCAGTGTTTAGGAAGGGGATTGAGGGCCGAAAGCCCGAAGGTTGGTGGTTACTTAATTGAGGAACATCTTTGACGGATAACCTCCCACCAATCTTACCCTGACCTGGCTGATTAGCTTGTGGTCAAAGTCTACATTATACCTCCTGTGGACAATCAACCAGTTAGGAGTTGTCTAGGTCGAGGTTACCTTAGATTAGGCTTGGTTGATTACTCTTGTTGACTGTTAGTAAACTTATTTGTGATTGTGATTGTGTTTGTGTATGCGAGTGTGGTCAAGAGACCCTAATTCATCTAAGTTGACTAGAAACACATCACCACCCAAGTTTGAACTAAGACCAGATCCGGTAATAGCTCAATCAACATCATTGCAGGATAGGTTCTATCCCATTAGAACCTCACTTCTATCTTGCATTCTACTTCTATCGGTTAGTGAATACAATTTTGAGCTCAAGCCTCAATTCATCAACACACTCCCCAAGTTTCATGGCTTAGAGTCTGAAGATGCTTACTTCTTCATAAGAGAATTTGAGGAAGTATGTCTAATGATGAAAATCCCACACCTTGTAGACGATGCTATTAGGTTGAGATTTGTCCCTTTAGCTCTTAAGGACTTAGCAAAGAAATGGCTTTACAGCTTAGCGGCCGGTTTTATCACATCTTGGGATAGTTTCATTAAGGTCTTCTTGAAGAAATTCTATCCAATTCATAAGACCGCTCTCATTAGGAAGACAATCATGCAATTCAAGAAAGAACCGAGTGAACTGTTCTGGAGGTACTTTGAACGCTTTAAAGACCTCCTTGTCCAATGTCCACATCATGGAAAAGAGAAATGGCGACAATGCCAAATTCTTTATGACGGTTTAGACTATTCTAGCAAAACCCTCTTAGAAAGTATGTGCCAAGGGGGATTCTTGCAGAAGGATGAAAATGAAGGATGAGATTTGTATGAAAACCTAGCTGAAAAGACCATCCAATGGGAACCTACTAGTGAGACCTCTAGGAATCCAAACTCCATCTCTTCAAAAGAAGGTTTCCATTCTATCGAATCATCCATCGCTAATGAGGCTAAGTTAGCTAACCTAGCAAGAAGACTAAAAGCTCTAGAAACGAAGGAACCAAGTCTAGTCAATCAAGTCAGTCCAAACCAATTTTCAAACTCCAGGCTGCACTTACTGTCAAGCCATGAATCATGTGTTCGAGGAGTGCCCTGTGTTTCAGGCTCAGCAACAATACCATGAACCGATGAATGTGGCCTTTTCAAGACCGAACAATAATCCTTACGCACCAACGTAAATCCTGGCTGGAGAAATCACCCTAATTTCTCATGGAGCCAAAATAACAATGACCATTCACGATCAAATCATGCTAGTCACTTCCATCATGCCTATAATTCTTTCAATCATCAATCCAACTTTTCCAATTTCCATAATAATTCTCCCAACCATCCACCTAACTTTTCAAACTATCAATAAAACTTTCCCAACCAAGCTCCACAATCCTCCTTCCAGAATCCTCAACTAGAAAGGAGAATGACTGACTTTGAAAGAAACATGGAAAGATACATGAAAAATCAAGATTCTCTCATGCAAACTATACAGAGGTTAGAGGTTCAAATGAGCCAACTAGCCACTTCACAGAATGAGAGACAGAAGGGTACCCTACCTAGTTAGCCAATAACCAATCCTTGGAATTCTCAACAAGCTCATTTGGCTGAGGATCATTCATTAAATCAATGTAATGCTGTTCAACATTGAGGTCAGGAAAGAGAGTTGATAATCAAGTGTCAACGCCAACCAATCCCATTCAGCACAACTACAATCAAGCATCCACCTCATCTAATCTAAATCCTTCCAATTCTGACGAATCTGAAAAATATAAGTCAACCAGTTAGGTGCACCAGCCTATAGTACCATTTCCTAATAGGCTGAAAAACAACAAGCAAAATCCACACATGGACAAGATAATTGAGATATATAATCAAGTAAAGATAAATGTGCCACTTCTTGATGCCATCCAACAAGTCCCTTCCTATGCTAAGTTTCTTAAAGACATGTGCACCAAGAAGAGAAAGACTAATGTACTAAAAAAGGTCTTCTTAGCCACTAACATTAATGAGTTACTATCGAGTTTTTATCCCTGTCAAGTATAAGGATCTAGGTAGTCCCACCATTGCCTGCACAATACGACAAGCGAGATTAGTCGTGCACTTCTTGACTTGGGGGCAAGTATCCACTTGCTTCCATTCTCAGTTTATCAACAACTCGGGTTGGGCAATCTTAGTCAGACTCGAGTCACCATCCAACTGGCTGACCGTTCAGTAAAAATTCCAAAAAGGGAGCTTAATGATGTCCTGATTTGGGTAGGGGAGTTTATTTATCTTGTCGATTTCATAGTTCTGGAAACACAACCTGTGTCCAACTCCAATCATAGGGCTCAAACTCCTGTTATCCTAGGGCGACCATTCCTCGCTACTGCCAATGACATCATCAATTGTAGGAATGGGTCCATGAGGTTAACCTTTGGGGACATGACTAGAGAAGTCAATGTCTTCAATCTAGGAAAACAACCCCGCAATTTTGAGGATCAATCATTTGAAGTCAATCTAATTGAGAACTTAACAAGTGAACATAGGGAAGAATTGGAATTAGAAACTGAGTGTGACTTCGGGTTAGAGTCTGACGACTTTAATCTTGATCAGGTTGTAGATTCTGATGTGAATTGGGCCTCGAACCCTATTTCACCAATAATGGAGCCAACAAATTTGACTAGTCCTTCCAGTAAGCCTTCCTCTTCCTTAGAATTGAAAGCCTTACCTGCGCATCTCAAGTACATCTATCTAGGCGAACAAGAGACCTTTCCTGTCATCATTGCCTCCCATTTAAATGACGGGAAAGAAGAAGATCTTAAAGTAATTCTAAGAAAATATAGGGAAGACATTGGTTGGACTATGACCGATATAAAGGGATTAAGTCCGATCATCGTTCAACATCGCATTCATCTCAATGAAGACACCACACATAGAGACCCGCAGCGTAGGTTAAACCCTATAATGCAGGAGGCTATTCATGCTGAAATTGTAAAACTCTTAGACAATGAGATAATTTATCCCATTTCTGATAGCCAATGGGTCAGTCCTGTCTAGCGGTTCCAAAGAAATTTAGTTTCACCGTAGTAGAAAACGAGAACAAAGAGTTGGTTCAAACTCGACTTCCCACGAAGATCCGAGTTTGCATCGACTATAGGAAGTTTAATGCTGCAACTTGTAAGGACCATTTTCCACTTCCCTTCATTGATCAAATGCTTGAACGTTTGGCGGGTCACGAGTATTGCTGTTTCTTGAACGGTTACTCGGGGTATAATTAGATCCCTATTGCTCCTGAGGACCAAGAAAAGACTACGTTCACATGTCTATTTGGGACATTTGCTTATCGTCGAATGCCTTTCGGCTTATGCAATGCCCCAGTAACGTTTCAACATTGCATGTTGAGTTTTTTCTCTGATATAGTAGAACGATTCTTAGAGATCTTTATAGATGATTTCTCCATCTACGAAGATTCATTCACTCAATATCTCCACCATTTAGAAATTGTCCTCTAACGCTGTGCTGAGAAAAATCTGACACTGAATTGAGAGAAATGCCACTTCATGGTAAAACATGAAATTGTCTTGGGTCATGAAATTTTCAAGAAAGAAATTAAAATGGACAGAGCTAAAATTGAGGTTATTGCTAAGCTTCTCATGCCCAAATGCATTAAGGACATTAGATCCTTCTTAGGACACGCTGGTTTCTACCGAAGATTTATCAAGGATTTTAGCAAAATTGCTAGGCCCTTGACTAATCTGTTAGTTAAAGATGTGTCCTTCACTTTCGATACTGAATGCATGAATACTTGGGAGAAATTTAAGAGAGAGCTTATTTCTGCACCAATGATATCTGCTCCGGATTGGTCTAAGCCGTTCGAAATCATGTGCGATGCTTCCAATTTTGCCATAGGCGCTGTCCTAGGATAACGCAATGATAACAAGCAGCATGTGATTTACTACTCTAGTAGGACTCTCAACGATGCTCAGTTGAACTACACTACGACTGAAAAGAAATTCTTGGCAGTAGTGTTTGCCTTAGAGAAATTTCGTCCCTACCTACTAGGGTCCAAAACCACCATTTTCACCTATCATTCTGCGCTTAGGTACCTCATGATGAAGAAGGATGCCAAGGCCCGACTCATCCGTTGGGTCCTCCTTCTTCAAGAATTCGATCTTGAGATTTGAGATAAAAAAGGCGTAGAAAATGTCGTTGCTGACCATCTCTCACGGATCCCTAATTCTCCATGCAACGAATTACCTATAAATGAGGATTTTCCTAATGAAAATCTCTTAGCTATCTCTAGGGAACCTTGGTTTACTGATATAGTGAATTACTTAGTCACAAACCAAACTCCGTCTCATTGGTCCAAAAACGATTTATACCGGTTTTTATCCCAAGTCCAGTATTTCTTTTGGGAGGAACCGTATCTTTTTAAGTACTGTTCTGATCAAATTATTAGGAGATGCATTCCCGATGAGGAGGTTAAGAGTGTTCTATCCTTTTGTCACGAACTTGCATGCGGTGGATACTTTGGTCCCCGCAAGACTGCTGAAAAAGTGCTACAAAGCGGGTTCTATTGGCCCACTTTGTTTAAGGATACTTATAAATTTTGCAAGACATGCCCTAGATGCCAAATGGTAAGAAGGATCTCAAAACAAAATATGATGCCCCTCAATCTAATTCTAGAAATAGAACTCTTTGATGTTTGGGGCATCGACTTTATGGGTCCATTTCCTAATTCATTTGGAAACCAATACATATCGGTTGCTGTGGATTATGTGTTCAAGTGGGTAGAAGTCATTCCTTGTAAAACTAATGATAACAAAGTTGTCATAAAGTTTTTGAAAGAGAACATTTTTTCACGCTTCGGAACCCCTCGTGTTATCATCAGTGATAATGGCACTCACTTTTGCAATAGATCTTTTGAAGCTCTTATGCGAAAGTATGTCATAACTCACAAGTTGTCCACATCTTATCATCCTCAAACCAGTGGGCAAGTTGAGATTTCCAATAGACAAGTCAAGCTTATCTTGGAGAAAATCGTGAACCAAAACCGGAAAAATTGGTCCATCAAACTTGTAGATGCCCTATGGGCCTACAGGACCGCTTTCAAGATGATTCTAAGAATGTCTCCTTATAGGTTAGTCTATGGCAAAGCTTGTCACCTGCCTGTTGAGTTAGAGCACCGGGCCTTATGGGCAATCAAGCAGTTGAATTTCGACTTGACTAAGGCCGGTGACCTTCGGAAGTTACAAATTTCCGAATTAGAGGAGTTAAGAAATGAGGCCTATGAAAATGCTAGGATCACTGAAGATAGAGTTAAGATTTTTCATGATAAACACATCATAAGAAAAACCTTTGTCCCTGGACAAAAAGTCTTACTCTATAATTCTAGGCTTCATCTTTTTCTAGAAAAATTAAAATCAAGATGGACTGAGCCATTCGTTATAAAAACCGTGTTTCCACACGTTGCAGTTGAGATCAGTGACCCCAAGAATAGAAATGACTTTAAGGTAAATGGTCAACGCCTTAAACATTTCTTCGAATCGGTGCCGGTAAAAAAAATGGCTATGGGTCTTTTTGACCCTGTGTATAGGTAACTTCCCTCTTTTCCATTTTATTTCATGCATCTATACATTTCGTTCATACATTAGGGATAATGCATGAGATAAGTGTTGGGGAGGGTTCTAACATGACTGATATAAAAAGAAAAAAGAGAAAAAATTATATATATATATAAAAAAAATTTGAAAGGTTAGAAATAATTTTTGATATATTTTTTGTAAGAAATTAAGTCAATTTTAAGGAATAGGAAAATCATATTTAGGATTTCTTATACTTAGTCAAAGTCAGATGACTTGTTTTAATTTTAGGGTTAGGAAGAAAATTTGTGAAAGTAATTTAGTCTTAATATTTACCTTGATGAAATATGCACACTAAATACACTTACACACTTAGGGTTTAAAAACAAAGACTCTTATGCCTTATAAAAAATATATGTATGAAAAAGTAAAAAAAGGAAGAAAAAATAAACAAATCCAATTATTTATTAGCTAGGTGCTTTGGCCTAAGTAAGCCTTGGTATTTATGCAAAAGATAATTAGATAAGTTTGAAAAAGAATACATATATAAGCCCTCTGATTAAGCTGGGTATTTATGCCTCATGAAACATAAGTATTCACGCCTAAAAGGGGTACATTTTATAAATAAAAACTTGATTTCGTGGCCTTGTCTGCTCGAGTGTTTAAGTCCTTAGGGGTGTTTTCTCACCGGGTGCCCTAAAACTATCCGGTTTGGGTGTCACCGACTGAAGGCTCGTTACATGGGCAGATTAGAAAGCCTAATAAAATTGAGGAATAAATTCCACCAAAAATATATATAATAAGGCATAGGAGTTAATGTTAAAGAACCCTTAGTCAACTTCACAGTCACGATGGTGCATACGACTCAGGGTAAATTCATAGACTAGATGAGAAGTACAATTTGACTCCTTACTTTGATTGATGACATATTTTTGAATAGAGACTGAGTTTCGGAATGAAAAATTTGATATTCCTATAACTTATAGATTACTTAAAGCCTTACAAATATACTTCAAATATTTTCTCCTTTAAAAATGCTTTTCGAAAATACTAACATTTTTTATGGATTTTGTGGGTGCAATCCACTGAAAACCCTCACGAGACAAAACTCGTCCTCTAGGGGTAACGTAGAGGTTTAATGGCTTGTTGTACATGCTCAGTGGAATCGAGTGACCTGCGAAAGTGGTCTAATAATTGATTAGAATTAGTCTGAGGTTTTGCTCGAGGGCGAGCAAAAAGATAAGTGTGGGGTGTGATCAGTCATATATTTTGCATATACATTGTCACCTTACCATACTTTTTAGCTAATAAATCCTATTAATAGGTCTGCTTCTTCTTTATTTAATGTAGGCCCAATTGCTAAAAGAAAGGAATGAGAAACAAGCCCAAAAGCCCACCAAATTTTGATTTAATTCAGAATAAATTCGAAATCAAGGAATCAGGGCAAAATCTTGACATATCAGAGAGGTTAAAAACTGGTTGAAAAGTATCCTCCCAAATCAAACGGTTGAAGCCAACAATCAAAGACTATTTTGCCAAATCCTAGAGCAGAAACGAGAAAACCAGAAGAAGATACAGGAGAATCACCAAACCAGGAGAGCCATCCAACTGGGTGTGGCCAACTGGCCACACCAGGGCCGCGAAAACGCTGCCATAATCGCGTTTTCACAGCTTTGTTGTGTCAGTTGGGGGAGCATTTGCTCCCCCAATCTTCCTGGGATCTTCCCCCTTTGGTTTTTCCCTATAAATACCAGTTTCAACAGAGCAAAAGGAGCGAAGACTAGGATTAGAATTTTGTTTATACTTTAAGGCTTAGGCTCTTTGTTAGATAGTACAAAAGTTATATTTTTGTATTGCAATTTGTAGTTCAGTACAAATACTTGTGAGAGAGAGGAATTGAGTGCTTATACTTGAAGATTGAAGTGACATCAATACAAGAATCGAGTTACTTTTTCTTTCACTCATTTACGGTATGTCTTGCGTTATTCACTTGCATTTTTCTTTGTCTTCCACGAGTAGCTAAATCGGTTTTCTGGGCTCATTATTGTACCTCTCTCCAATTCTTCTTCTCTTCTGATTTTAATGAAAAAGACCCAATGAATCATTTGCATGCCTAACTTAAAGCCTTTCTTCTTGAAAGTGTTCTTGAAGGCACATGAGGATGGGTTTGAATCTTTAAACTCCTACTTCTTTTAAGAACATTTCTTGAACTGTTTTTATTCCATACTTGCTTCTTCGCGCTTGATGATTTAACATTCGATTCAAAACGGTTTCTTAAGAAAAGAGTTAACTTTTCCAATCATCTTATATGCTTTACTTCAAACTTTCTAAAGTCAACCTTAAGTTTTGCCTATGATCAAGTTGAGGCACAAAGGATTTCAATAGAAGAATAAACGGCTGAGTAGTGAGATAGTGAGCCCAGATTTTCTATAAACGGTTGAGTAGTGAGATAGTGAGCCCAGATTTTCTTCTTCATTAAAAAGTAAACAACAAATCACTTTCTAAGCTTTATACAAAATTCACCGTTTCCAAAGCCTTCTTCAAAGTTTCAATTTCTTTTTTAATCATCTCCTTCTTTCCATTCTCTTTTCAATTAAAAAAACGAGCACAATTCTTTGTTATTAAACGAAATGCCAAAAAGCTTTCATCGCATTCCTCCTCGTGGACACGACCCGTTAGCCACAAGCTACACGGTAATTTCTTAACTCTTTGTTTGTTCTTTCATTTTAGCAATCACGCATCCCCCGTCAAATTTAGCCACGTCTTAAGACTTACCAAATGGAAGGTACAGATCTAGTAATCTATCTCGACTCCTTGATCATAAGCCCCGAGCCTTAGAAACCCTAATATCTACTGAGTTCTCTCCCTTCTCTCATCTTCTCGCCCCGCTGCACTCGCTCCGTCTTTCACTCGAGCCAAGACGAAGGTAAATGCTATAATTTAGATCCAAAGAAAGCTAATTCAGTTTATGTTATATTTGATTGTTATAGTCCAAATCTGTGGATCTTATCAGATTTTTGTTTGCCTTTCTTTCTTTTTTTTTAGTTCAATATCGCCAATCCCACCACAAGTTGCTAGAAAAAAGCTCGAGATTGATGATGGCCCAAAAGCTGTGAGCATTTTCCTTATCAAAAGTTTTAATCTTTGCATTTCTACTTAAATCATTTGATAATTTTTCCCCTCGGCTCTTCTCAATTTGTGGTGATTTCTTTGCAGACGAGTTGGATCTCAACTCAGTTGACCATTTCATCTGAGATCGCTCAAGGAGGAGCCCCATCGGGAAAGGTTGTGGTGTCAGTGGAGAGTAAGGAGGCTGGGATGGTGAAATAGTCAATTCTCAATTTCAAGAGCTCTTTGATGAAGATTTGTGAAGGTCAGTTGAAGATCGTGAAAATCTGTGGAAAGTTGATCGTGAAGATCATGAAGATTTAAGAAGACAGTGAAGAGTTAATCGTAAAGATTGTGAAGATTTAAGAATCCCGTGAAGAGTTAAACTGTGAAGATCGTGAAATCAGTCAAACATTTGTTTTCGTTTGTTTTTAAATTTTTTTTCTCATTTTGTTAGTAGGTCTTGTTTAAAGATCAGATCTTTTGCTAATTTTGTACTTCAGTATGAAATTGATGATTTTTTCCTGAAGTTGTGCTTCGATTTCTTCTATTGAAATTGTTATTGAGAACCGCCCTAGCGCGAAGAGGAGAACGATTTTTTTTTAAAAAATAAAATTCAAATTTAGCACTGGTTCTTATATGAACCGTTGTGGTATCCCGGCATATGATGTCAATTTAAAACCGACGTCATGTACCAGACTTACACAGTGGCCTGGATACACGTTGATCCAGAACTGACTTTGAATGTCGTTTTCGTCAGTTTTAAGCTGACGCTATATGGGTTTCATGTACTAGTGGCAGTTGATATTTAATAAAAAATAAAAGGAAATGTTACATCAGTTTTTTTAACAACTTATATGCAAATACAACGTCATCATTGTTGGCCCAAAGGCCTTCCACTCTAGTTTTGATGATGATTAACTCATGTAGTTATGTGTACTAATAATCTTGTGATGTTTAGTTTCAGATCATTAACAAGATATTAGTTGGTGATTGATTAGTCTCTAATTTTGCATAATTTTCATCACATTCTCATATTTATTTGATAAAAAATTCTGCTAATAATACCTTACTTGCTTGACTCTAGGTCCATGGTGTGCAAAGGAAGAAGAAGACCAAAATCACCATTTAATTGGTGATTAAAAGCCTACCAACTAGCCATTGACTTTAGAGTGAAGATCTGGTCAGTACAGGGGGTCAAATCGCAAATCCCGAACCACAGACGACCAGAGGACAGTACGGGCGACACGCTACCCAAAAATGGGCGCGCGCCGCCCTGACTTTGCCGCGGAATCGCGGCATTTGCCGCGATTCCGCGGCAAAGTTGGCGCGCGCGCCCAGTTTTTGGGCCACGTGCAGTGCACGTATCCCCCTTTCTCCTGGAGTCTATAAATAGCCCCCCTGGGGTCCCGAATGCAAGCAGATTGGAGTTTAGGCAAAAGTTGTAGTCTTGTCTTTAGTTTGTTGTTCTTGTTGTAGTTCTTCTTCTAGTTTTAGGTCTTAGCCATTAAAGAGAAAGAGAGAGAGTGTGTAAAGTGTTGTATTTGAAGGGTGACAAGATAATACAAGTACTACTTCTCTTCCTTCTTTCATTTACTTGTCTTTGCATTTACTTTTATTTCCTTGTTGTAGTGTAACTTCTTCTTTCTTCTTTACTTCTTTTACTTGTTGTAGTGTAACTCCCCCTTTCCCTTTTACCCCTTTTACTTTGTTGCTTCTTTATTGATGGCTAACTAACTTTTTCATAGTATGGCTAACTAACGACTAACCACTAATTTCTAACACTTGTTTGATAACCCGTATGAGTCAATAGTGCCAAACAAAGCCTTGTGCAAATGAGAGCTATGGCATCTTAAGACGAGGGTTCTAATTCTAATTTATCTACAAGTATCTATTTTCTTATATTTCATACTTAATTCGTTTTGATGATCTATGAGTTGTGTTTTACTTGTTAGACTCTTTTCCTTTTAAACTTTGCCGATACCGATAGTGCACTCGAGTCGTCCCTTATTCTCGCCTTCTAACGGATCTTGATATGGGAATGTCCGAGTTTTTGCCGTGTAAGGCTAAGTTATAGGATGAACTCTCACTCTATTTTCACGTAATTAGTTCAATGCACAAGTGTCTTGTTTGCCTATGATCCATCGTGAGGCTATCTTCAAAAAGTTAGAAATTAGTGGGAGCACTTAGTAGAAAGTTAGCCATGCATTTTTACAACTAAGAAAAAAAATCACTTTTACAAACCAACAAAACGTTTTCCCACAATTTCTAAAAATACTTGTTTTCACTTTTCAAATTCTTTATTTGGAAACAAGAACTTTCTTTCTTCTTGAAATTTGAAAGCCGCATCAAGCTTCTATCGCTCTCCCTCCTTGTGGATACGACCCGTATAGCCACTCGCTACTACGGAAGAATCGCAAAAGCAGTAACATCAGCCCACACTTCCTTCTCTTATTTAATACTTGCTTTTTACGCGATCAAATTTTGGCGCCGTTGCGGGGAGGGAACGGCTTTATTGTTCACTACTAAAGATTGTTCTTTGTTTTCTTTTGTGTGTAGGAGAAGAACCAAGGAGCTCACCATCACGGGAAGCAAAAGAGGTGGTCAAGGACATTGCGCGATGATTTATTTGCCCTCGGAAAAATTCGTGTAAAAGCGAGTTTTTCCGATTGAAGTACTAACGCACTCGTTTGCAGGGTTGCCGAACGCCGCTAAAAAAAAAAAGGTGCTTTCAATTTTTTCGTTTCCTTGGATGCTTCACTATATGCATGTGTAATAAATTCAACAGAAATCCACTTGTTGCTTAATTAAAATTTGAATTAGACGTTTGCATTTAAGGCACGTGTCTATTTCAATTCATTTCAATTTCTGTTGAAGAGTGCTGGAGACAAGGTACGTGTGCATTCATATAGATTAGGACCAACATTTTGAAGTGATTTACCGCTTTGAGTGTTACCTTATTGTGAATAAACTGTACACTTGCACAATTGACTTTAAGGGCAAAACCCAAATAAACAAGATAAGGTGGGGGTTTCATCACCCTTCCTTAGCCCAAAAACCATCTCCAAGTGCACTCACTTTTTCCCAAGCCTTAATTAAAAATCAATTGACGTTGGCCCTAGGGACATCTCGGACTCACTAAGAGATTAACTGAGGTTGGAAATTGTAAGAACTTTACTCCTGCAAAATCGGTGTCTAGGAAAGTGGATTTAGAGGTAAAGCCTCGAAAGCTCCGTGGTTTGGCATAATTAGGCCCGTGGCTCCGCCCGGATACCTCCCCCGAGCTTTGCCCTTTCCTGGCCGATTAGCTTGTAGTCGAGTTCCTACAACAACCTTCCCCGGAGAATCGACCAGTTAGGAGTCGTCTAGGTCCAGGTACCTTAGACTAAGGCTTGTGGTTGTTTTTCTCTCTTTTGTTTGTTTTTTATTCTTTTTTCGATTGTTTGTTGTTTTCACGTTGGTTGTGGTGTGCTGAATGCAAGAGTGGGTGAGAGATCCATCAACTTCCAGATTAACAAGAACACCCTCGTTACCCTTGCATCCAGAACCGGTGATGGCATCACTTCAGGATAGATTTTACCCGATAAGAACTTCACTTCCATCTTGCATAAAACTTCCTGAAGCAAACGGAAATAATTTCGAGTTAAAGCCCCAATTCATTAACACTCTTCCGAAATTCCATGGTTTAGAATCAGAGGACGCATACTTCTTTGTTAGGGAATTTGAAGAAGTATGCCTAATGATGCGAATACCCCAGCTAGGAGACGATGCCGTTAGGTTACGTTTCATCTCTTTTCCCCTAAAGGATCTAGTTAAGAAATGGTTGTACAGTCTGACAGCAGATTCAGTCACTACGTGGGATGATTTCGTCAAGGCTTTCTTGAAGAAATTTTACCCAATTCACAAAACTGCCCTCATTAGGAAGAACATCATGCAGTTTAAGCAAGAACCCCGAGCGAACCCTTTTGGAGATACTTTGAGCGATTCAAAGATCTCCTAGCTCAATGCCCTCATCACGTTGTGGAGAAATGGCGTCAGTGTCAGATTCTCTACGATGGTCTAGACTATCAGACTAAGACCCTGTTAGAAACAATGTGTCAGGGAGGGTTCTTGCAGAAGGATGAGAATCAGGGTTGGGATTTATTTGAGGACTTAGCTGAGAAAACCCTGCAGTGGGAGCCAGCCTCAGAGAAACCTAGGAATTCACAGTCTATAGCTTCAAGATGAGGGCTCCTATCTTTAGAACATCCATAGCTGCTGAGGCCAAGATTGCTACCCTGATGAGAAGGATAGAGGCTCTAGAAACAAAAGAGCCTGCTAGTGTCAACCAGATCAACCCACCCAATTCACAATCCGGGTTGTTCATATTGTCAGGCACCGAACCATGTCTTCGAAGAGTGCCCTGTTTTCCATGCCCAACAAGTGCCACAGGAACACATGAACGCGGCTTACTCACGGCCGCTTCACAAACCCTACTCACAGACATACAATCCCGGTTGGAGGAATCATCCCAATTTCTCCTGGGCCCCAAACATCCTCCCAGGCCCAATTTCTCCAAACAACTTTCACCATCCTGCTCCTCCACCACCTTTTCCCAGTCAAGCCCCATCTTCCTCCTCCCAAGGCTCTCCAATGGAAAAGAAAATCAATAAACTTGGAGGAGAGCATTGAGGCTTTCATTAAGTCCCAGTCTGCTTTCATGCAGAACCAGGGACAAACTCTGAACAGTCATTCACAAGCCATATCTAGGTTGGAATTGCAGATGAGCCAGTTAGCTAGCTCCCTAAGTGAGAGACCTAAGGGTACCTTGCCTAGTCAGCCATTAGTTAACCCAAAAACCTCCAACCAAGCATATGAAGTTCAGGATCCATCTCTCAACCACTGTAATGCTGTTCACACACTGAGATCTGGAAAGAAGGTAGACAACCAGGTCTACCAACCAAAGAGTCCAGTCCATTCTGATCCCAATCAAGCCTCCACTTCTGCTAGTGCCTCCCAATCCGCTCCACAAACATCTGATAAGGACCAAGCTGCTGAACAAGTTCATAAGCCTGTAGCACCCTTTCCCAATAGGCTTAGGAACAACAATAAAAACATGCACATGGAGAAAATGCTAGAGATGTTCCACCAGGTTAAATTGAATGTGCCACTTCTAGACGCTATCCAATAAGTCCCGGCTTATGCCAAATTTCTGAAGGATATGTGTACTAAGAAGAGAAAGACCAATGTGCCCAAGAAAGTGTTCTTGGCCACTAACATAAGCGAAATTCTGTCTGGTCCCATTCCGGTGAAGTACAAGGATCCCGGATGTCCACCATTTCCTGCACCATAGGACAGACCGAAATCAGTAGAGCGCTTCTTGACCTGGGAGCAAGTATCAACTTGCTACCTCTCTCTGTGTACCAGCAACTTGGGTTGGATGAGCTAAGCCCAACTCGAGTCACCATTCAGCTAGCTGACCGTTCTGTGAAGATCCCGAAAGGGGAAATCACAGACGTCCTCATCCGGGTCGGGGATTTCATTTACCCCGTTGACTTCATTGTTCTAGAGACCCAACCTGTGTCAAATCTTAGGTCTCAGACTCTCCGTCATCTTAGGGCGCCCGTTCCTAGCCACAGCCAATGCCATAATTAACTGTAAGAATGGGTCCATGCGATTAACTTTCGGAGACATGATGAAGGAAGTCAATGTCTTCAATCTTGGAAGACAACCTAGGGAAGTCAATGATCAGACGTTTGAGGTCAATTCCATTGAAAACCTGACCAGTGAGGATGGGGAATGCTTGGAGATAGAGACTGAGGCAGAATTCGATCTGGAGGATGAGGAATTCAATTTAGACCAGATCGTAGATTCAGCAGTGGATTGGGCATCAAGCCCCAGTGTACCGTATCCTAGGATTGAAAGCCCAGAGATTGCCTCCAATAAAGAAACACCTTCCTTAGAGCTTAAAGACCTGCCTGAACACCTCAAGTACGCCTACCTGGGCGGAAAGGACACCTTGCCAGTCATCATAGCATCCCACCTGACTGCGCAACAAGAGGACAGCTTAATGTCTATTCTGGAAAGACATAAGGAAGCCATTGGATGGACAATGAAGGACATCAAGGGAATCAGTCCAGCCATAGTGCAGCACAGGATTCATTTAGTCGATGAAGCAACCCCTAGGAGGGACCCACAACGTAGGCTTAACCCTCTCATGCAAGAGGCAGTGAAGGCCGAAATTCTGAAACTATTAGATAATGGGATCATTTATTCCATTTCTGATAGCCAATGGGTTAGCCCGGTTCATGCGGTCCCAAAGAAGGCTGGCTTTACGGTAGTAGAAAATGAGAAAAAAGAGTTGATACAAACAAGACTGCCTACCAAGGTTCGTGTTTGTATCGACTACAGGAAGTTGAATGCTGCTACCCGTAAAGACCACTTCCCGCTACCCTTCATCGACCAAATGCTTGAGCGTTTGGCTGGACATGAGTACTACTACTGCTTTCTGGATGGGTACTCGGGGTACAATCAAATCCCCATTGCTGCAGAAGACCAGGAAAAGACGACATTCACTTGCCCGTTTGGAACCTTTGCTTATAGACGCATGCCTTTTGGGTTGTGCAATGCTCCTGCAACGTTCCAACGGTGCATGCTTAGTTTGTTCTCTGATATGGTGGAACGTTTTCTTGAGATTTTCATGGATGACTTCTCCATCTACGGAGATTCATTTGATCAATGTCTTCATCACCTAGAGTTAGTGCTACAAAGATGCATTGAGAAGAACCTAACTCTAAACTGGGAAAAATGTCACTTTATGGTGAAACAAGGGATTGTCCTGGGCCATGAGATTTCACGGAGAGGCATAGAAGTAGATAAGGCTAAGGTAGAAGTGATTGCTAAGCTTCCACCCCCCAAAAGCATCAAGGATATTAGATCCTTTTTAGGGCATGCTGGGTTCTACCGACGGTTCATTAAGGACTTTAGCAAAATTGCTAGGCCCTTAACTAACCTGCTCGCTAAGGACGTGCCCTTTGACTTCAATGAGGAATGTTTCAAGTCATGGGGGAAGCTTAAGCAAGAACTGATTTCTGCACCTATCATTTTCTGCCCCTGATTGGGCCCATCCATTTGAGATCATGTGTGATGCATCTGACTTTGCTATTGGCGCTGTTCTAGGACAGCGAATCAATAATAGGCAGCACGTGATCTACTATTCGAGTAGGACCTTAAATGATGCTCAACAGAACTATACAACGACTGAGAAGGAATTCTTGGCCGTTGTCTTTGCGTTAGAAAAGTTCCGGCCCTACTTGTTAGGTTCGAAAACAGTGATTTTCACAGATCACTCGGCTCTTAAATACCTCATGTCCAAGAAAGAAGCAAAAGCCCGACTGATTCGGTGGATTCTTTTGCTTCAAGAATTTGACTTAGAAATCAGGGATAAGAGAGGTATAGAAAATGTGGTCGCTGATCATCTCTCGTGAATTCCGAATGCACCAACCATCCGAGCTCCGATCAATGAGGATTTCCCTGATGAGCACATCCTAGCCATTCTTAAGGAACCCTGGTATGCTGACATCGTTAATTACCTGGCCACAGGACAATTACCCGCTGACTGGACAAAGCAAGACCATACCGCTTCTGTGCCCAAGTACGGTACTTCTTCTGGGAAGAACCGTATCTTTTTAAGTATTGTCCCGACCAAATAATTAGACGATGTATACCCGAGGAGGAACAGAGAAGTGTGCTTAGTTTTTGCCATGACCTTCCATGCGGAGGACACTTCGGTCCCCGCAAGACTGCAGAGAAGGTTCTACAAAGTGGATTCTACTGGCCCACTTTGTTCAAGGATTCATATCATTTTGCAAGTCATGTGCAAACTGTCAGAAGGTAGGGAAAATTTCTAGAAGAGACATGATGCCCCTAAACCCAATCCTTGAAGTAGAAATTTTTGTTGTTTGGGGCATCGATTTCATGGGACCATTCCCCAACTCCTTCGGCAACCAATTCATTTTGGTTGCTGTCGACTATGTCTCTAAGTGGGTAGAAGCTGTACCAACCAAGACGAATGACAACAAAGTGGTTGTCAAATTCCTCAAAGAGAACATCTTCTCCCGTTTGGTACCCCGAGAGCGATAATTAGTGATAATGGATCACATTTCTGCAACAGAGTTTTTGAAGCTCTGATGCGAAAATATTCCATTAATCACAAGTTATCAACCCCGTATCATCCCCAGACAAATGGGCAGGTTGAGGTCACCAACCGACAGATCAAGCTCATTCTGGAAAAGACTGTCGGTCAAAACCGAAAGGATTGGTCAGTTAAGCTCAATGATGCATTGTGGGCTTACCGTACCGCATTTAAGACAATCCTGGGGATGTCTCCTTACAGACTCGTGTTTGGAAAAGCCTGTCATTTGCCAGTAGAATTAGAACACCGGGCCCTCTGGGCAATTAAGCAACTCAACTTTGACCTGACCAAGGCCGGTGATCTTAGGAAACTGCAAATTTCTGAATTAGAAGAGATACGGAATGAAGCTTATGAGAATGCACGAATCACCAAGAGCAGAACAAAACTTTTCATGACCAAATCATAACCCGGAAAACCTTTGCACCGGGAGATAGGGTTCTGCTATACAACTCTAGGCTTCATATTTTCGCGGGAAAGCTAAAAACTCGTTGGTCGGGACCGTTCATTGTGCGCACTGTTTTCCCACACGGTGCTGTGCTTATTGCCGACCCTAAAAATAACACGGAGTTCAAAGTGAATGGGCAAAGACTGAAGCCCTTCTTGACCACAGAGCCGATGATCCCAGACGATAGTGTGCTGACTCTTTTTGTCCCCATCATACACCTAACCACAACAACTATTTAAAAAAATGAAAAACAAAAAACAAAAAAAAAATGTTTATATGCTTACCCCGTGTACATTCTTTTTGCCATTTCTTTAGCCTCTTCGTACTTGGCCAAACCGAGTCTACAAGACGGTAATATCATTCCTTCCCCCTGTTTATTGTATTTGCATTTTTCATCTACATTCATTGAGGACAATGCATTAGATAGGTGTGGGGGGGAGGGTGCTAACAGTTTTCCTTTTTCCTTTTACTTCTTTCAAAAAAAAAATGTTTATAAAAAAAATAAAAAAAAATACAGATTGAAAAGAAATTTCATACTCTTTATAAAAATACCAAAAGACTGTAGGAATTACGGGAACCTTAGTAATAAATCTTTATTTTTGCCTAAGTAAAAAAGAAAGAATGGTTTGACTAAAAAGATAGGAGGGATAAGGAAAATAACTTATATCTTTTATTTAGCCTTAGTAGAATATGCATAATTCACACACACATGCTTGGATTTAGAGACACCACTCTTGAAAAAAAAAAAAAAGAGCTGGATAATTGTGCCTCAAGAAGCATAATTACTCACGCCAAAAAAAAAAAACATTATAATAAATCTTGATTTTGTGCCTCAAGAAGCATGATTATTCATGCCAAAAAAAAAAGAAAAAAAAAAAAAGCTGGATAATTGTGCCTCAGAAGCATAATTACTCACGCCAAAAAAAAAAATTATAATAAATCTTGATCTCGTGGCCTACTCCACTCGCATATTTAACCTGAAGGTGTTTTTTCCACCTGGTGCCCTAAGACCATCTGGTTTGGGAGTCATCGGTTCGATGTGTGCTACATGAGTGAAGTAGAAAGCCTAATGGAACCAGGAATAATAAGTAAATATTAATAAAATAATATTCAAAGTTATGTTGAAAAATCCCAAGCACATCACACTGCCACGGTATGCATATCTATCTGAAGCAAAATAAAAGAATGAGTTAGAAGTACAAGATCCTTTCTAAATTAAAGAAAAACCATAAGTTCTTCTTTTATGAAGGCTAAAATATAAGAGGACTTACGAGGGTTAAATATAATTCTTACATCATTCGGTCATTTTTACTTAGATAATTGAAAGTTCTTTTTCATGTATATATATGTATATATAAATTTCTAACAACTAATTTCTTTTCCTTATTGGATTTTGTGGGTGCAATCCGCTGAAAACCCTCAGGAGACAACACTCCTCCTCTAGGGGAAACCTAGAGGTTTAAAGGCTTGTTGCACATGCTCAGTGCAATCGCGTTACCTGCGAAAGTGGTATAATAATCGTCTCATTTTTGTTTTGCTCGGGACGAGCAAAAAGATAAGTGTGGGGTGTGATTAGTCTCTAATTTTGCATAATTTTCATCACATTCTCATATTTATTTGATAAAAAATTCTGCTAATAATACCTTGCTTGCTTGACTCTAGGTCCATGGTGTGCAAAGGAAGAAGAAGACCAAAATCACCATTTAATTGGTGATTAAAAGCCTACCAACTAGCCATTGACTTTAGAGTGAAGATCTGGTCAGTACAGGGGGTCAAATCGCAAATCCCGGAACCCAGACGACCAGAGGACAGTATGGGCGACACGCTACCAAAAATGGCGCGCGCCGCCCTGACTTTGCCGCGGAATCGCGGCATTTGCCGCGATTCCGCGGCAAAGTTGGGCGCGCGCGCGCCCAGTTTTTGGGCCACGTGCAGTGCACGTGGCCCCCTTTCTCCTGGAGTCTATAAATAGCCCCCTGGGGTCCCGAATGCAAGCAGATTGGAGTTTAGGCAAAAGTTGTAGTCTTGTCTTTAGTTTGTTGTTCTTGTTGTAGTTCTTCTTCTAGTTTTAGGTCTTAGCCATTAAAGAGAAAGAGAGAGAGTGTGTAAAGTGTTGTATTTGAAGGGTGACAAGATAATACAAGTACTACTTCTCTCCTTCTTTCATTTACTTGTCTTTGCATTTACTTTTATTTCCTTGTTGTAGTGTAACTTCTTCTTCTTCTTCTTTACTTCTTTTACTTTGTTGTAGTGTAACTCCCCCTTTCCCTTTTACCCCTTTTACTTTGTTGCTTCTTTATTGATGGCTAACTAACTTTTTCATAGCATGGCTAACTAACGACTAACTCACTAATTTCTAACACTTGTTTGATAACCCGTATGAGTCAATAGTGCCAAACAAAGCCTTGTGCAAATGAGAGCTATGGCATCTTAAGACGAGGGTTCTAATTCTAATTTATCTACAAGTATCTATTTTCTTATATTTTATACTTAATTCGTTTTGATGATCTATGAGTTGTGTTTTACTTGTTAGACTCTTTTCCTTTTAAACTTTGCCGATACCGATAGTGCACTCGAGTCTTCCCTTATTCTCGCCTTCTAACGGATCTTGATATGGGAATGTCCGAGTTTTTGCCGTGTAAGGCTAAGTTATAGGATGAACTCTCACTCGATTTTCACGTAATTAGTTCAATGCACAAGTGTCTTGTTTGCCTATGATCCATCGTGAGGCTATCTTCAAAAAGTTAGAAATTAGTGGGAGCACTTAGTAGAAAGTTAGCCATGCATTTTTACAACTAAGAAAAAAAATCACTTTTACAAACCAACAAAACGTTTTCCAACAATTTCTAAAAATACTTGTTTTCACTTTTCAAATTCTTTATTTGGAAACAAGAACTTTCTTTCTACTTGAAATTTGAAAGCCGCTTCAAGCTTCTATCGCTCTCCCTCCTTATGGATACGACCCGTATAGCCACTCGCTACTACGGAAGAATCGCAAAAGCAGTAACATCAGCCCACACTTCCTTCTCTTA
>JAVJIF010016435.1:0-85521 GCA_038442645.1 Agave tequilana
ATTCTTCAGCCAGCACGTCCCCGCCAATCACACGTCACCCAACCAATTACAACTGGGGCGTTACATGCAGTTACGATCTGTTGGCCCAAGGTTCAATCACCCGTTTTTAGTGTGTTTTGATGATTACAAAACATATATAGTTATTTGTACTAATCATGTTTGTTGTTTTAGTGTGTTTCAGGGTTCTAATGAAATTGAAAGTTTTCTTCCCTAAAGGAAGGTGTTTTGACTCAAGTCACCTCAATTCGGGCTCAAGTATCAAGCTTGCAAGATCATATGAGAAGCCCTCTTGAAGAACTTGTAGTCCTTTAGAACCAATGTAAGAAATATTTGTAAATTTGAGTTTTGAAAAATTGGCTCTAGGATACACACACACACATATTTTTATACAAAGTTTTCATGTTTAGCTTTTGTTTCTAAGTTTCATGTCTTGACAAATATACATGACTCTAACCTTTTTACAAAGATATATATCATGTTTTATAATCATGTATGTTTACCCTTTTCAAGCATGATACTTAGCTATCTATACTTCAAAATTATTTTACAAAAATTTCAAGTTCAGGTTCTTGCTGTTTTTCTGTTTCAGCAAGATCGGCTGACCGGACCGGTCGATTGGAGCTTGTATCCAGGACGTGCACGCTTGTGCATGTCTGTCGGCCGACCGTCGGTTCGACCGACTGAAAGCTGTTTTGCTTTCGGGTTTTCTTGGGTCGACCACCCGGTCGACCGCCTCAAAAAACTGTGTTTCTGTTTAGAGGACGTCGACCCGAGCCCAACGCTATTGCCAGCAGGGCGGACGGCCGACCGGACCGGTCGACCGCCAGGCCTGCAGAGCCCCAACGGCTCTTTCCTCTTTGGTGCTATTCTGAAATCTGTTTTTAGGACTGTGTTTTTGGCAGACTTTTTCTGGGTTTTATAGAACTTTTTCAGATCAAATAAGCTTAAAATAATAAGTTTTAATACCTTCTTCTCCCTATAAATAGAGGAGAATGGTCTCTTGAAAAAGCACCAAGAAAAATCCTTAAGCTTTCAAAGTTTTAAAAGAGAAGAAAAGTTTTAAGCTCTCCATTTTTCATTCCTTCTTGAGCTTGTTTTCAGTTGTGTTTTCTAGCAAAGATCATTCTACAACTGAGTTTTTCTCACTACACTTCTTAGAGCCAAAATTTCAATCCTCATTCTATAAGGAGTTGTAAAAGAGAAGTGTTGTAAAGAGTTTTTGTGATCTTTAGTGTGATCACTTGGTTACTTGTTCTTCTTGTTCCTCTTGTGGAGATACCTCTTTGGTGGAGGCTTGTAAAGTGGTGGAGTTCGGTACTCCGGTCTTCGGTAGACCTTTGTAAAGTCCTCGGTGGATAGTGGAAACCCTTCACGGAGGTGAAGACGGGGAGTAGAGCGGTGGCTCGAACCTCGAATAAATACTTGTGTTTGCGATTGTCTTTTGCTCTTGCTCTCAATTTCGCTTTACTTTCCATTGCTATCTTTTACTCATTGTCTCTAATTTGTGATATTGCTTCCATTACTTGTGATATATATTGTGTGCACATCATCCTTGCATCATTCATTCAAATTGTTTAAAAAGATTGTTAGATTAGCATTTACACCTACTCACCCCCCCTCTAGGTGTTTTTCACGATCATGGTCAGATTCTGTGACGCCCCGATCCCGCGTGTACAGAGACGTCACTGCGACGTATATACGCAGGTCAGAACTACCCTCACGTATATATGCTAAGCATCAATACATACAAGAATCATAGTACGGAAGCATAGTGGTATATACATTCTAACAGAAAAGTACAAGTACATGGTTATCACAGAAAGTGATATAATATTACAGGAATATTACATCACCAGAAAATACAAAAGTACAATACATTAAGGATATATAAAAGCTGAGAGGTGCTCACGAGCAGCAAGAGGGACTTCGAGAGCCAATCAGGAGAAGAGCTGGAAGGAGAGTTATGGCGGCGTCCAAGCTTCTACTGCACTCTGACCACCACGGGAGGATCCGCTGCACGCTCTGATCAGCTACAGCCAAGCCATCATGATCCAGGCTCTAGAATCTGGACATGAGAATTCAGGGTTGTCAGATGCAACCCTCGAGTACATATAATAAAGCCCAGTGATGTACATATCAGGCACATGTGTACAGGAAATGTGTATCGTGAATATAAGCACAAATGAGCATGAAATGAGACAGTAAGTAAAGTAACTACAGGAAAATCAGTTATATTATAACTGCCCACATTACCGATCCATGAGATTAGTACGTCGAAGGAATAATTCAAATAAGGAAACCCTCATATCTATACACCCTACATCTCACTTCATTGTAATCTGAGTTTATATAACCTGACTTTGCCGTCACAATAACATAATAATGAAACAGTATGGAAGCAATCAAGTATCCTAAAAGATAGCACATGTATAAGTGTGAGCAGTATAGAACAAGAGTATAGCTAGTCAGTTATCAGGATCATGTTATTATTAAGTTATTAAAACTCATCTGATTTGTATATGTCGGTATGTGTCACATCCCACATACCTCAGCATACAGACCAGAGAGTAAGTTATTGAAAACTGATGGAGATCGACGAACCATGCTTAGAATGGGTCTTGTACATGCCCGGGACAACGGTCAAGGAGTATCCGGTGCTGAGCCGGAACGTACCGCTAGGTACCGGGACTTATTGTACACCCGAACATGAATAGGATGTCACCGCTCCACAGGAATAGGCCCAGTGGCTTATGACACAACCGACAGGTAGGAGAGTAGGGGTGTCAGTGCATCCCACGGAAGCGCCTGGTGGCCTCCAGGTCGAATCCAGTATATGGCCGCGTGACACTATAAGACATCATAAACATGAAGACTATATCGGTACTCATCAGTTTCCCCCATCCCAGTGTAGTTGTCTAATTATTATAATTTGTTCAGTGATAATGTCCACAGGGTATTCACAGTAATTCTATATTCATGGTTATCTAATTACGGGGGTCAACATGAGTATAATATCAGGAGTAATGTCAGGAGCCTCCCTATTTTAGGGGTTCAAGTATACAGGAGTTCAGGAGTACAAGAGTTCAGGAGTACCAAATGTCTGGAATAATATAATAATCACGCCAAGTCTCCGTAAAGTGATAGTCATGAATATGCCATATAATACAGGTATCAGGGGTGGTAGTGTCCGGTCAAGGGTCACGATGTTAGGACAATGTACTTGTACCACATGAAAGCATGTCATATACAGGGTGTCAGGATCAGGTGTCAAGTATGACATATCAAGTACCGATGTCTAATATCAAGTACCGTGGATCAGATATCAAGTATAACATATGAAGTGCCGGTGTAAATACCGAGTGCCGATGTAAATACTGAGTGCCGGTATCATATATCATATATCAAGTATAACATGTCAAGTGTCGGTGTCAGATGTCACGTGTCAAGTATAACATGTCACGTGTCGGGTAAATACAGAGTGCAATATCATATATAACTCGTATAGCAAGGAGTCAGGTACTAAAAATTACAGTAGTAATGTTAGGCATGTTTACGGTAGTAATATGATGTTCACATATCAATATCATGCAATAAATTAAGAGTAGTTATTTTTAAGTTTAATATAAAGAACTCACCTGAAACCAGAATGAAATACCAGGTTAAAATCTGAGAAATTCGCGAACCCGTGCGAGCAAGCCACTAGCCCATATATATATTCAATATATATATATATATATATATATATATATATATATATATAATATATATATATATATATATATTAGAGAGGAAATGAGAGAGGAAGAAGAGGAGAGAGAGAGAGAGTTGTAGGAAGAGGGGGGGAGAGAGAGAGTATAGGGTATTTTAAAAGAGAAAAATAAGAATTAATGGGGAGGGGTATTATTGAATTATGGGGAAGTAAATAGGGGTTAAGGAGGGGGCAGAAATGGAAAGGGAGAAAAAGGAAAGAATTAAAAGAAAGAAAGAAAGAAAGAAAGAAGAAGAAAGAAAGAAAGAAGAAAGGAAAAGAGAAGGGGGAGGGGGCGGCAGGCGGCTGGCCCACCGCCGGCGGCCTGGCGGCAGCGGCGGCGTCGCGGGGGGGGGTGTCTAGCCCGGGAGGAGAGGGTTGGTGGAGTTGTTTTAGTTGTTGTTTGGTGGTGGTAATTGATGGTGGTGGTGTTATGGTGGTTGTGGTGGTTGTTGGAGGTGGTGGGGAGTTAGAGGAGGAGGTGATGATTGAGGGGCTGAAAGTGGAGGAGGAGGTGGTTTGGTGGGGAATTTTGGGGAAGAAGATGAAGTGGTGGTGGCGCGTTTGGATGAAATTAAGGAGGAAGAGTGGTGTTTTGGGATTGGTGAAAGTGGAGAAGGAAGTGGGGAGGTGGCGGGTGGCGCGACGCCGGCCTAGGGGCGGCGGCGGCGGCGGCTCAGGTGTGGAGGTGGCCGGTGGTGAAGGTGGAGTTGGGTTTGTTTTGGTTGAAGTATTGGAGAAAAATGAAATAGAAAGGAAGAAGGGATGGTTTTTAATGGAGAGGGAGGAGGAAAATGTGATGATGAAATTTGGTGTTGGTGGGGTTGATTGGAGAGGGGGTGGCCACCACCAGCCTAGGTCGCCGGAGAGGCGCCAGAGTTGGGGGCTGGGCTGGGCTGGGGCACCGGCTAACAAATGAGAGGAAGATGAAGAGATGGGAAGATGATAGAGGGAAGAAGGAAATATAAAGAAAAAGAAAAAAAGGAAAAAGAAAAAGGGAGAGAGAGAAATGATGGGATTGGGAATTGTGTTAGCAGGTGATGGAATGGGAGAGTGGCTGTCAATTAGTTGACTTTGGGAAGAGAAAGGAAAAAGAAATGAAGAAAGAAAACGAAGTGAGAAGGAAAGAATATATTATTTAAATAAAGTAAAAATTGACTGTTTTAGAATTGCTCTGAAAAATTCTCAAAAATAGAAAGTATTATTTTAAGATGTTTGGTGAAATCAGATTTGAGAAATTAATCTAGTTTTTAAATTAAAAATCCTGAATTCTTCTGGCGGTACCCGTCGACACCAAAATCGGTCAAATTTTGATAAATTTAGAAAATCTCAAAAAATGCATTTAGATAGAAAATAAAATTCTAAGAAGTAGCGTGAAAAAGCCATTTCTAAAAATTCAATCCCATTTAAAAACTAAAAAAAATCTGAGAATCGGTCAGCGATGCCGACCTACACTGGTTTTGGAGATTTTACAGAAAAATTCTGAAAAATTTTAGAAAATCATGAAAATTTTAAAATATTAGAAAACAGTGTTTGAAACTAAAATTGGTCAAATCGGACTAGCAGAAGGTCAAATCAGGTGGTATGCTGGTATCGGGTTCTCGGTCTGGGTCAGGGCTGACTCTAAGACTGAGAATGCAGATCCGATACCAAAAACATGAGAAATCACAATTTAAAAACAATACTGAAAGAAAATTGCAATAATACGGTCAAAAAAGTTAGGACACGTATCTGGGTACGTATCCCGGGAAGGCTGCTACAATCTACCCACCTAATGAAAATTTTGTCCTCGAAATTTCTATAAGGATTGAGATGAACATGGAAGAGATTACAGTCAACAATGATAATATGATAAAGTGAAAAGGATAAGGGAGATTACAATCTCAGGACACAAAAGGTTGGGGAATAGCGGTTACAGAAACATCTTCAGGACTCCTGATCTGGGTACTGAGCTTCTTGTCCTTCTGCTACCATAACTGACGCCTCGGCTTCTCCTGCTGACAAATTGTAAGCCTGGCCTCTCCCACAGTCAGCTCCAACTCTTGCTCCTCGCTGCTGGGAGGGAGTGGAGCTCTCCTACCACTGGCTCGGGGTTCCTTCCCGGCGGTGGTACTGGAAGTGCTAGAGGTGCTGGGATAGCATCCCACGTCCTCTTAAACGGACAACACCTAATGAATGATCTCCAGATCCACATGCCAAACACAGCTCGTTCACCCTTCGGCAATTTCTCTGGATGTGCCTGGGCCTTAGGAAATATCCGCATATCACCTGCTGAGGGGGAGGTCCGCCTGACTATCGGGTCATCGCTGGGTCTGGTCGGGTCTTATTCATCCATCAACTGGAAGGGTCTCTTCACTATCTTGTTTTGCATCTGGTGCTTGTCTTTCTTCTCCAATCCCCGTTCTACCTCACGGGTAATAGAGAGAACCTGAGAGTACGTCTTAAGCTGCTGAGGGAAAAGAAATATCTGGATGTCCTTTTTCAGCCCCTGTTAAAATCTGCTAGCCTGCTTCTACTCATCGCTCACCATATAGGATGCAAATCGACTGAGTCTCAGAAATTCAGCAGCGTACTCGTCCACAGATCGGCTCAGCTGCTGTAACTTAATGAACTGTTCTCCTCCATCTCTTTCTGAGCCGTTGCAGGGAAGAACCTGTCATAGAAACCTTCGAAAACTGATCCAAAGTAATAGGCATCTCCAATCTTGCTTCTTCTGCCAACCACCAGGTTCTGGCCACATCCTTCAGCTGTATCTTGACCACTTCCACTTGGTTCTCATCAGAAATCTGGGCTGCCGTCAGAAGATCTGTAGTATCAATCAGCCACTGCTTGGTGTCCAACGGCTTCTCAGTACCCGAAAATGTAGCCGGCTGCAGTCTCCTGAAATCGGATACATCACCAGGCCTCTGCTCTCTAGGTGCTGTCAATAATGCTTGCCGCAGGAGCTCTGTCTGCTGATGCTGACTCTCCATCATGCCATGCAATACCCTCATCATGTTGTCACTCTCTCCATTGGAACTGTCACAAGAAGTGCCAGGACCATTACGGGTTCTCCGTCCTTCAATATCTGAGTTGGTTGAAGGGATGACGGGAAGAAGCTGAAAGGAAAAAGATAGAAGATTGTCTCAGGATCCAAGGAAAAGATTACAAGGAAGGAATAGATAACACCGCACTTGCGATTGGAATGTAAATTCAAGACTCATGCTCTCCAGCTGCAAATTAATATGTCATTAATTTGCCAACTGGTTATACTGAGGATGTTAGAGCCTAGGCTCTGATGCCAACCTGTGACCCTCTGATCCCGCGGGTACGGAGACGTCATTGCGACGTATATACGCAGGTCAGAACTACCCTCACGTATATACGCTAAGCATCAGTACAGGCAAGACTCAGAGTACGGAAGCACAGTGGTAATATACATTCCAACAAAAAAGTACAAGTACATGGTTATCACAGAAAGTGATACAATATTACAGGAATATTGCATCACCAGAAAATATAAAAGTACAATAGATGAAGAGATATGAAACCTGAGAGGTGCTCACGAGCAGCAAGAGGGACCTCGAGAGCCAAGAAGGAGAAGAGCTGGAACGAAGAGCTACAACGGCGTCCAAGCTTCTACTGCACTCTGACCACCACGGGAGGATCCGTTGCGCCCTCTGATCAGTTACAACCAAGTCAACATGATTCAGGCTCTAGAATCTGGACATGAGAATCCAGGGTTGTCAGATGCAACGCGAGTACATATAATAAAGCCCAGTGGCGTGCATATCAGGCACATGTGTACAGGAAATATGTATCGTGAATATAAGCATATATGAGCATGAAATGAGACATTAAGTAAAGTAACTACAGGAAAATCAGTTATATAAGCTCACATTACCGATCTGTAAGATTAGTATGTCGAAGGAATAATCTAAATAAGAAAACCCTCATATATATACCCTACATCTCACTTCACTATAATCTGAGTTATATAACCTGACTTTGCCGTCACAATAACATAATAATGAAACAGTATGGAAGCAATCAAGTAATCCCACAAGATAGCACATGTATAAGTGGTGAGCAGTATAGATCAAGAGTATAGCTAGTCAGTTATCAGGAGCATGTTATTATTAAGTTATTAAGACTCATCCGATTTGAATACGTCGGTATGTGTCCCATCCCACATACCTCAGCATACAGACCAGAGAGTAAGTTATTGAAAATTAATGGAGAACGACGAACCATGCTTAGAATTGATCCCGTACATGCCCGGGACAACGGTCAAGGAGTATCCGGTGCTGAGCCAAAATGTACCGCTAGGTACCGGGACTTATTGTATGCCTGACAGGAATAGGATGTCACCGCTCCCACAGGAATAGGCCCAGGGCTTATGGCACAACCGACAGTCAGGAGAGTAGGGCTGTCAGTGCACCCCAGGGAAGCGCCTGATGGCCTCCAGGTCGAATCCAAGTATATATGGCCGCGCGACACTTAAAGACCATCATAAACATGGAGACTATATCAGTACTCATCAGTTTCCCCATCCCGGTGTAAGTTGTCTAATTATTATAATTGGTCCAGTGATAATATCCACAGGGTATTCACAGTAATCCTATATTCATGGTTATCCAATTACGGAGGTCAATAGGGGCATAATATTAGGAGTAATGTCAGGAGCCTCCCTATTTCAGGAGTTCAAGTATACAGGATTTCAGGTACAAACACGAGTTCAGGAGTACCAAATGTCTGGTAATAATATAATAATCACGCAAGTCTCCGTAAAAGTGAGTCATGAATATGCCATATAATACAGGTATCAGGGGTGGTAGTGTCCGGTCAAGGTCATGATGTCAGGACATGTACTTGTATCACATGAAAGCATGTCATATACCGGGTGTCAGGATCAGGTGTCAAGTATGACATATCAAGTACCAGTGTCTAATATCAAGTGCCGTGGATCAGGTATCAAGTATAACATGAAGTGTCGTTGTAAATACTGAGTACCGGTGTCATAAATCATATATCAAGTATAACATGTTGGTGTCAGATGTCACATGTCAAGTATAACATGTCAAGTGTCGGGTAAATACCGAGTGCAATATCATATATTAACTCGTATAGTAAGGAGTCAGTACTAAAAAATTACAGTAGTAAGTGTTAGGCATGTTACGGTAGTAATACGTTGTTCACATATCAATATCATGTAATAAATTAAGGGTAGTTATTTTTTAAGTTTAATATAAAGCACTCACCTGAAACCGGAATGAAATACAGGGTTAAAATCTGAGAATCTGCGAACCTGTGCGAGCAAGCCACTAATCCATATATATATATATATATATATATATATATATATATAATATATATATATATATATATTAGAGAGGAAATGAGAGAGAGGAGAGAGAGAGGATAAAGAGAGAGGAGAGAGAGTATAGGGTATTTTAAAACAGAGAAAATAAGAATTAATGGGGAGGGGTATTATTGAAATTATGGGGAAGTAAATAAGGGTTAAGGAGGGGGTAGAAATGGAAAGGGAGAAAAATGAAAGAAATAAAAGAAAGAAGAAGAAGAAAGAAGAAAGAAGAAAGGAAAAAGAGAAGGAGGGGGGAGGGGGGGGGGCGGCCGGCCTGGCGGCGGTGGCGCCACTGGGGGGGCCTAGCTCGGGGAGGAGAGGGTTGGTGGAGTTGGTTTTGGTTGTTATTTGGTGGAGTTGTTTAGTGGTGGTAGTTGGTGGTGGTGGTGGTTGTGGTGGTTATTGAGTGGTGGGGAGTTAGAGGAGGAGGTGATGATTGAGGGGTTGGAAGTGGAGGAGGGGGTGGTTTGGTAGGAAATTTTGGGGAAGAGATGAAGTGTTGGTGGTGGATTTGGATGAAATTAAGGAGGAGGAGTGGTGTTTTGGGATGGTGAAAGTGGAGAAGGAAGTGGGAGGTGGGGGGTTGCGCGACGTCGGCCTAGGGGCGGCGGTGGAGGCGGCTCAGGTGGTGGAGGTGGCCGGTGGTGAAGGTGGAGTTGGGTTTGTTTTGGTTGAAGTATTGGAGAAAAGTGAAAATAGAAAGAAGGAGAAGGGATGATTTTTAATGGAGAGGATAGGAAATGTGACGATGAAATTTTATGTTGGTGGGGTTGATTGGAGAGGGGGTGGCCACCATTGGCCTAGGTCGCCGAAGGGCGCCGGAGTTTGGGGCTGGGCTGGGCACCGGCACAAATGGAGAGGAAGATGAAGATGGAGAAGATGAGAGGGAAGAAGGAATATATATAGAAAGAAAAGAAGAGGAAAAGAAAAGGGGGGGAGAGAGAGAGAGAGAGGAGGAGAGAGAAGAGAGAGAAATGATGGATTGGAATGGTGTTAGTAGGTAATGGGATGGAGAGTGGGCTGTCAGTTGGTTGACTTTGGGAAGGGAAAGGAAAAGAAATGAAGAAAGAAAACGAAGTGAGAAGGAAAGAATAATATTATTTAAATAGGGTAAAAATTGAGTGTTTCAGAATCGCACTGAAAAATTCTCAAAAATAGAAAATATTATTTTAAGATATCTGATGAAATTGGATTTGAGAAATTCAATCTAGTTTTCAAATTAAAAATCCTGAAATTTCTGACAGCACTGGTCGACACCAAAATCAGTCAAATTTTGATAAATTTAGAAAAATCTCAAAATGCATTTAGATAGAAAATAAAATTCTAAGAAGTTCATTAAAGCTATTTCTAAAAATTCAATCCCACTTGAAAGCTAAAATCTGGGAATCGGTCAGCGATGCCGACCGACACCGGTTTTGGAGATTTTGCAGAAAAATTCTGAAAAATTGCAGAAAATCATAAAAAATCTAAAATATTAGCAAACAGCGTCTGAAATTGAAATCGGTCAAATCGAACTATCAGAAAGGTCAAATCAGGCGGTATGCCGATATCGGGTTCCCGTTTTGGGTCAGGGCTGACTCTAAGACTGAGAATCTAGATCCGATACCAAAAACATGAGAAATTACAACTTAAAAACAAATATTGGAAGAAATTACATTAATACGGTCGAAAAAGTCGGGACACGTATCTGGTACGTATCCCGGGAACGGGGTGCTACAGATTCAGAAGTGAAAATCTCAGAGCCCATGACTCAGTTCGCTATCTCTTAGTTATAAAAGTCGATCTCTTCCTCCTTAGTAAAGGATAGAACCTTAGAGAATTGAATCTGTAACGAATGCTGAGAACTGCTAACTCTTATAATCCTTTTGATTTAGTGAAATCTCTCTCTTTTTGCATCGTTATTTTTTCGGAGTTTCAATATAAATTCTCTGGTGTTTATATTGTTTTACTTTCTCTCTACAAATTGAGTGTAGAAAAATTTTCCAAGAAAGTTTTCTCAACACCAAGGAACTTGAAACAACTAGCAATATGTTAAAAGCAGATTATGTAGAAAAATTTGCATGCATCCGTGCCTGTATTAGTATATCATTCATTAAAGTTATTAGTTAAAGTCTTTAGAAAAGTCCAACAATACGTGTTAAAAGGCTTATAAAGGGAATGCAACAAATAAAGAGGTCCTTAGAAAGTCCATATACATGTGAAAGAACTTGCATTTATGCTTTTCTTTAATTCAATGTAACTTTGACTATTTGAACATGGAGCCACCATTTGAGGAAACAGAGAGGCTGCAAGCAGGCACCATAACCAGTTTTTCAAATAATTCTTGTAATAATTATGGGGAAAGGGTGCAACTTATTTCATGCCTTCCAAGCTGATTAATGTAAAACATGTGATAATCTAAAATGAACCTAGCGAAACTGTGGTGGTGATTTTCTGCTAGTAACATTAGACGGTCGATTCACACCACAAGTGAGAGTGTGTGTTTAAAGTATAAGGATATAATAATAAACACAACACATAAGCAAATGGAGACATAAAATTTTTACGTGAAAATCTAAATTGGTATAAACCATGGAGAGGAGAAATTCACTATAATTCGTTGATTTATAAGAATTACAGGTATGTATTGTGTTTCTTTTAGTGGGGATCTGATGGAAAGCCAAGGTCTTAGTATAAGACCTATGGTCCTCCTTCCTCCAGAAGAAGAAGGTTTATTTGTACTGAACTGTAGGCCCTGAGGCGGTGGGGCGTTCGCAAGATTTACGTAGCTGCACAATTTTCATATGCGAATTTGTTTTAACGATCGTGATTGCTAGCGTGATGGTTGAGATTGCATGCATGAAATTTCGTAATTATCCACCTTGAGCGCATGGGTGTTACACGTTTTCAACGTGGGAGAAGAGGCGTCATGATTGCAGGAGGAGATCTCCGCGGTTGTTACTGAGGGCCTCTCGGGTGAAATCAGCGATATTGAACTGCTGGTGACTCCAGAGAGTGATACCTCCGGAACGAGAGGTTCGCTCCGGGATAGCTGGCGGACCATTGGAGGTTGACTTGAGTTTGAGCTGGAGTGATTCTGGAATTGTGGATGCCCTCGGGAGGGTCTGATGTGATGGGGACAGCTGATTGTTGCAAAAACTTTAAAAAAGGGACTTGATTGCTTGGATACGTGTCAGCATCTTGCTGTGGCTCAATTTTTTACCACTATAGAAACCAAAACCCAACTTAGGTATCACAAGGAGATAACTTTACTTAGATTTTTGTTAGAAATCCAGAGCATAGTATAATAAACATACTGCAGACACATGCAAATTGCAACCGAGCAAAGAACTCCTATGAGTGCATTTAGCTGCATGCAAATCCATGTTTATCAGTCAAGGTGGTAAGACGGTGCAAGAGCTCACCATTGGAGGTATACTATCATGTTGCAAGTTGTCTTCTTTGTTGCCACTAGTTTTATCTACATTTTGAAGAGACATGTGCATGGCTAAATCTCTGTAGGCCATCACAACTGATGTGTCAAGAGTTCCCATTGCGAGCATTGTGCAACAATTACCTGAGAAATATACTGAGAGCAGAGAACAAAATTTCCAGGATAGAAGATTTGAGCAATGTGTTCCTTGTATCTGCAGTAGTATGCAAATCTTTCATCTGCCATGCTGCTGCAGCTGCAATAGACAAATCTTACACACCAGTGCTGGGCGTTTCTTTTCCATTTGAACAGTGCCGGTCAGACTGCCTTGGCCTGGGCCCCAGGCCAAGAGGGGGCACAAAAACTGAAATTTCTACGTGCCTATGTTTATTAACACTTTTGACATTTTTTTGTGTAGGTAAGGGGCCTTTTAATGTGGAGAGTTGGGGCCTGATCAAAGGCAATTCGAAAATTTAAAAAAAAAAAAAAAAAAACACCAATAATTTCATAACTGAACAGGAAACGAATCGTCACCTCAAGCAGAGAACCGCCGATCCTGACCTCTCCCAAATTCCAACAGTAACTCTCTCCCTCTCAAGATCTCATTTCAATTGAGTTCTCTCTCTCTCTCTCTCCTCTCTCCTCTCGCGCCTCCCCCCCCCACCAAAGCCTCTGCCGATCTGCGTCTTTTCCAACTTCGGGCATCGCCGCCGCGGCCTGTTCCTCGTCGCCGGCGACGCGCCGACGCTAGTCTCGACTTTCTCGAATTGCTCGTCAGATTTGAGAGTGCATAAAGAATCAAAGATCTACGTATTTGACTCAAGGGAAAACAATTAAAGGTTAGCAATCCGCTGCTAGTTTAGATAATCTCTTGTTAATTCTGCTGCAGGCAAGCAGGCCTGTAAATTCTGTCTTGAATCCTGTCAAGTACTCAGACAAGGTTGTTTCCCTTTCATCCCTCTACGGCTCTACATGTCTTGAATCCTATCATGTACTCACTAACACTAGACCAACAATGGTTTCACCTCTACTACTCAATGTTACTTGTTTATAAATCATCTGAAAAGATAAAGGATTAGCAGTGAAGATCTTTTGTGTATAAACAACAAGATTTGAGGACAGAGTTCATTTGAGGACTTGGAATCTTCAAAGACTTGTTGCCCATCAAAGAAGATAACAAAGAAGCTTCCAATATAATAAGATAACCTTAATTACAGCGGATTTGAGGACAGGCTCCATTAGTCAACTTATGATGTCTCCTACTGACTTTCTTTAGTTGACAACTCCAAAATTGTCTTTCTTCCTTTGATTTGATATAGTCAATTTCTTTGCCATCGGTTTTTTTTTTTTTTTGGCTTAGAAATTGAATCAGAATTCATTATTTTCATAGGCATGGTGTCATGGTGATCTATTTTGGAATATCAGTTAATTGTTCCTTAAATAGTTAAATTATGCATCTTAGCCTTTGATCGTTTTTGTTATTTTTAATTCCGTAAAGTTCTGATCCATTATGCTCTCTTTTTTGTTTCAAATTTAAGTAGTTAACAATCATGGGAAAAAGGCATTTAAAGAAAAGGGTCTTCATGCTTATCACCATTACTAGTTTTGAGATCAAACTTATAACGATGGTTTACAAGGATTAGAAGCAAGTATAACTTCTCATCGTAATGGCCTTACAAAATTTGAGATTCTATATTGTCAATCCATTCATGTTGGAAATTATTTTTAGTGTTTAATGTTTCACTGATTTTCAACGGCTCTCTCAAATTGCTCGCTGGAGTCTCCTCCTGCGGCTGATCGGCTCTTTAAGTCTCTTCTTCCGGTGATATTGTTTTATGTTTCTTTTTTTTCTCTAGTAACAGTTATTTTAGCATAATCTTATTAAGTTATTGCATTGGGTGCTTGTTTCATTTTGTAAGTATTTAAATTTTGAATATGTCTACTAGAAAATACGAATCTGGGTATGAAAAATGGAAAAAAAAAGAGGAGAGTAGAAGAATTCATACAGTCTCAAAAAGGAGCTCTTGATAAATTTGTTACAAATGATAAAAAAGAAAATAATACAACAATTTACAACAAGAAGATTTAATAATAGAAATCAAACTCTTTAGCAGAACTAGAAAGAAATGAAATAACAATAGAAAATGAGAACAATGAGCTCGTACGATGGACAGAAATGTTAGACTCTAATCCTATAGATATTTATGACCCCAGACAATGGAATGAAATTGATTCAAAATTACGAGATTTATTGGTGGAAAGAGGTCTAATTAGAGATAATAATTTACACTACCCTAAAGATGAAAACAATAGACATTTTTCTAATACACATTACATTCGAAAATTATCAAATGGGGAGAAACAAGATAGGAGTTGGTTAGTGTATTCAAAAAAAATGAAAAAGCATATTGTTTTTGTTGTAAATTATTTAACTCTAATTATAACACTAGTCAATTAGCTAATGAAGGAAGTAACGATTGGAAAAATTTAAGCTCTAAACTTAAAAATCATGAGTAGTGAACTGTTGGAAAGAGAGAGGATATTGTCGAGGAAGTCGACAAGGATCGTCGAGGGATCGTCGAGGAAATCGTCGACGAAAGACGAAGGAAGTACATCAGCAAAACAGGTTAACAGCAGCAGCAACAGGAGTTCGGTCGACCGGCCCGGTCGACCGCCCGCAGTAGCAGGAGCTTGGTCGACCGGTCCGATCGACCGACGTGCACAACATGCACGAAGGCATGAGTGGTTGACCGCCCGGTCGACCGCAGGAGGAGCTCGGTCGATCGCCCGGTCGACCGACTGAAGTGACCCAACTCTCGGTTGGGAACGGTCGACCGGCCCGGTCGACCGACAGTCGGGTTGCGGGCTGTTTTACTGATTTAGAAATCTGTTGTATTTAAACGGGATTTCTAGAGTTTTGTTGTACCAAGAAAAGAAGTAGCTCTCTTGATATTCAGAGGTGCTGCATCCATTGTAATTGATTATTCAAATCAATAGGAACTTTCTTCCATTGCCCCGAGGACGTAGGCATCAAGGCCGAACCTCGTTAATCATTGTTTGTTCGTGTTCTTTCTCTGAGGTTGTGATTTGTGCTGTGTTTGGAAGTTTGTTCTTCGTGCATTGGAGATTCAGGGATTTCTCTTCTGGTTGTTGTCGGAGCACAACAAGTGGTATCAGAGCTTTTCAGGTTTCGCTTGGGATTTTTTTGGAGATTTGGAGGCCTTCGGGAGCTGATTCCGTGGAGATCGTGTGTCGATCTCAGATCAGTGGTAGTCGTGTTCGTGGGATCGTGTGTTGATTTCAGAAGGACGTAAGGAGTGCTCAAGGAATCGTTTGGTGAAGTAGATCCAGTCAGAAACTCAATCTAGGGTTTCGGGAAGAAGGTAAAAATCTATTTTTATCGAAGTTGTGATCTATTTCAGTTGGTTTTTCCGCATAGATAGAGGATCAAGTAATCTAGATGGCAGAAGAAAGTACTTCGATTAGGATCATGAATCCTCATCCGAGGATTGACGTGGTGAAGTTCAATGGCACAAATAATTTTGGGATGTGGAGATGTGAGGTCATGGATGCCCTGAATGCATCGAACCTCGAGGATACTCTCCTTCTGGAGAAGAAGCGAAGCACGACCACTGATGAAGAGTGGGAGAAGATGAACAGGTCTGCGTGTGGGTTGATTCGTTTATGTTTAACACAAGACATAAAATATCTTGCGTTACATGAGACGTCGGCGAAGCATTTGTGGGAGATCCTTGAGAAGAAATATCTGACCAAGAGTATCAAATCTAGATTGCAGCTTAAGAGTAAGTTGTACCGTTTCAGATGAAGAAGGGGAGCTCCGTGAATGAACACATCAACCGCTACACGAAGCTTCTTACAGATTTGGTGAACGTGGATGTCAAGATATGAGGAAGAAAGGCGATAATCCTCTTGAACTCACTCCCAGCGGAGGAGTATGAGACATTCACTCTACCTTTATCAATTGTAGACAGACTCTGGACTATCATGAGGTGTCTTCTTCTGCACTGGCAAGTTATGAGACGAGGAGAAAGGAGAGACATCCTTCTCAGTCAAGCTCATCTGCGGAGGCACTGACAGTAAGAGGCAGGGTTCATCAAGGAAGGGAAAGGAGGAAAGAGGAAGATCAAAGTCCAGGCCAGGATTTAGGGATCTTAAAAAGAATCAGTGTGCCTTCTGCAAAAAGATAGGGCACTGGAAAGTAGACTGTCCGAAGTTCAAAGGGAAGAAGAAGGAATTGAAGTCTGAGGCAAATCTCGCAAAGGTGGTTAACACTCAGAGCAGTAAATCACAGGCAGATGGATCAGACTCAGATTCATCGGTGTTCTCATTCTCAGTTACAACTCCCATCGTAGGCTACTCAGGTGAAAATGAGTGGATCATGGATATAGGTACTACATACCATGTATGCCCCAATCGGGACTGGTTTACAAGCTTTGAGAAGCTGGAAGGGTGTTCAGTCGTTATGGGCGACGATCATCCATGCATCATGGAGGGTGTTGGTACAATCCAATCAGAATGTTTGATGGGATGGTGAGGGAGCTGAAAGAAGTGAGGTATGTACCTCAGTTGAAGAGAAACCTGATTTCCGTTGGAGCTTTGGAGTCATTAGGCCTTGTGGTGTCGATTAAGAAAGGAGTCCTTAGAATGACAAAATTCGATGGTGGTGTTGAAGGCCGATCGCCGGAACAACCTATACTACTTGAAGGGTAGTACGGTGACAGGGCAAGTGGCGGCTTCTATCAGTTCAGAGGAAGATTCAACCAGGTTGTGGCACATGAGGCTGGGACATGCAGGAGAGAAGTCATTGCAAGCTCTTGCGGGGCAAGGTTATTGAAGGGTGCCGAAACCTGCAAGATGGAATTCTGTGAACACTGCATCATCGGCAAGAAGACCAAGGTGAAGTTCGGCACAGCATCACATTGCACCGAGGGGATTCTTGACTATGTTCACACAGATGTCTGGGGACCTACCAAGACTGCATCAATTGGAGATAACCATTACTTTGTGTCATTTATTGATGATTATTCTAGGCGGTACTGGGTATATACCATGCGACACAAAGGGAAAGTTCTAGAATTGTTCGTGAAGTGGAAGAAAAACTTGGAGAGAAGCACGGGAAGGAAGGTCAAGGTCCTCCGTTCAGATAATGGAGGAGAGTACAAATCGGATCCTTTCCTACAGCTATGTCTTGATGAGGGCATAGAAAGACACTTCACTGTACGAGAGACACCGCAACAGAATGTGGTAGCAGAGAGGATGAACAGGACTTTGTTAGAGAAGGTTCGGTGTATGTTGTCCAATGCCGGTTTGTCAAAGAAGTTTTGGGCTGAGGCTTTGGCGTATACAGCTCTACCTTTTGAATAGGTTGCCGTCGTCTGCTATAGGAGGGAAGACTCCTCTTGAAGCTTGGTCGGGAAAAGCAGCTGCTGACTATGATTTGCTACGGTGTTCGGATGTCCAGCCTACTATCATGTCAAAGATGATAAGTTAGACCCAAGGGCAAAGAAAGGTGTGTTCGTCGGTTTCAAGCGTGGAATCAAAGGGTTCAAGATTTGGGATCCAACGGACATGAAGTTTCTTCTCAGCAGGGATGTCACTTTTGATGAGGCTTCCATGATGAAGCCTAAGGTCTCTCAGCAGGTGGAGACTAGCAAGACCAAGGAGCTATCGCAGCAGGTGGAGATTGATGCAAATCCACCATCTCTAGAGGTTCAGCATCGGTGAGGATCATTCCCAGGGTGACACAGGGCAGTGATCAAGCAGTTGTAGAAGATGCTGAAGATGTTGAAGAGGGTCAAGAAAAGGTCATGGGTAATGTTCTTGACTCTACTGCAGTTGAACGACAAGGAGAACACTAGGAGACCAGGTTGGCTCACTACAGATATGGTCATGGCGTATGCACTTCCTGTCGTTGAGGAGGCTATTCCGTCCACCTTCAGAAAAGCTGAGATCAGTTCAGAATCGAAGATGTGGAAAGAAGCCATGAATGAAGAGATGAAGTCTCTCTACAAGAACGACACTTGGAACTCACTAGGTTGCCCAAAGGGAAGAAGGCTATAGGCTGTAAGTGGGTGTATGCTAAGAAGCAGGGATCTCTCCAAGAAGATCGGTGCGCTACAAGGCCAGATTGGTAACTAAAGACTATGCTCAGAGGGAAGGAATTGACTATAATGAGGTATTCTCTCCTGTTGTTAAACATTCGTCAATTCGTATTTGTAGGCTGTCTAAAATCACCAAGACAAGCCACCAAAACGCAGAGATCCAAGATCCAGGCGCAAGGCTAAATGTGACAATCAAGACGCGAAAGTCCAAACCCGCGTCTCCGCATCAAGCGCGTTGGCACTATCACCCGCGTCTCAGCATCAAGGCGCGTTGGCTCGATACCCGAGTCTCAGCATCAAGGCGCGTTGGCTCAACGCCCGCGTCTCAGCATCAAGGCGCGTTGGCTCAACGCCCGCGTCTCAGCAACAAGGTGCCCGCACCTTGGTTGTAACCACCCCGATTATGGCCACCGCCCATGTAGCGGGGAAGTTGGCCCTCATCGTGGAGCACTTTTAGGGGGCACGATCACCCCCTAAAAACCCTATAAATAGTCCCGTCACTATTGAATAGGGCGGATTTTTTCCGAAAAGAAAAAGGAGAGATCATCAACAGAGAAAGAGAGCTCGACTCTTCAAGCCAGCTTGCTGCGTACAAGTTGCTCTTCGCCTACCTTCTCTTTTAGAGTTTTGGTGGACGGGGCTGAGTTACTCCTTCTACCTACCAAGGAGAAGATCCCTCGACGGTACTGACGGTCATCTGGTCAACGGAGAACAAGATTCACTCTCCCACCGCCACACGAAGAACCCAGCACTAAACAAAGGGGGAATTTAAGATTCAATATTCTCCCTCCCTTGTAACTGGAAGATTAGCCTGTTGTAATTTTTCATCTGATTCAAGGAAAAGTTGCTCCAGTCCGCTTTTACAGTTTTTCGCGTCCAACAAGAGATGGCGACTCCGCTGGGGACCACGTTTGTCACTGACGAACAAGCCGTGGCGCAGGATGATCTCCTCCGTAAGGGGAAGATGGTCGAATCACTCGTCGTCGAGTTCGACCAGGCGAAGTATGAAGAGTTTCTCTCTTCTGGCTCCAAGAGCCCAAAGACCCGCGTCTGTCGCAGGGTCTCGGCGGGAAATGGCCCGAAGCCCGACCTAAAGCTCTCTTGGGCGCCGCTGCTGTTGCCCACTGTGCCCAGCAAAGTTCACGCGTCAACGCCTCTCAGAAGGCCCGCGCGATCTCAAGCACAGTTGCTGTTGCGACCAACTCCGGCGCACAGAAAACCCGTGTCAACGTCTCTCAGGAGACCCGCGTGGTTAAACTCCCTGATGTTCAACATCAGGATGTTGTTGGTTTCTCTCCACCTCCTCGACGCAACCGGAATGCTGAGCGTCGACAGAGGAGATGTGCGCGTCAACTGCAAGTTGGAACCGTTGGTTGTCCAACTGAAGCTGGACGCGACGAACAGTCTCGCGCCTTGCCCGCGTCACGTCCAGTACGTGAAATCCGCGTTTGGCGGCCCAAGCGCGCAACTCCTCAAGTTGAGTCCAAGCGCGCAACTCCTCAAGTTGAGTCCTCTGAGGACCAACTTACCAAACGCCAGAATGAAGCTTCTCGTCAAACGCAAGAAGCACGCGCCCAGAGACGAGGCGCCCTGCAGCCCACTCTCTCTCGCGCGCCTCTACCCGGACGCACCAAACAGCAACGCGAGACCCGCGTCTCATCTCAACAGAGACGCCGGACGCGCGTTCCACAGCCGAGACGCAGAAATCGCGTCTCTGAAGTCTGCGTCCAGACTGCACAGCGCATGGATGCCTCCCGTCTTCGACGTTGCGAGGCTAATCCTTTCAATCCCCCTCCTATGGATTTGAGGGATTACTTGACGAAGAAAAGAAGTGCCAATCAGGTCACTTCATCATGCTGCTGCCAACGGCTCATCTCCATGCTCTCAGAGTGCCGTTGCGAATCAGGCGTACACCAGCAGTCTTTGGTCAGACAGCTGACCCTGATTCCTCCATCAGCTAAAAGAAGACGCTCCCACAAAAGGAGAACCTTCTCTGACGTTGAGTACCCCGAGCTCACTGCAAATATGACAAGCAGGAGTAAGGGAAAACAAATTGCAGTCGGCTCAGATGACTCCGAGTCTGACTCTGAACCGGAAGGAGTGTATCGACACACTCGTACCCGGACGGGGGCCATTCCCCCAATTGACTATAATGCCTTAGCCCACGGCGTTAGAGTGAATGATTCTCATTCCGCCGTAGCGGAATCAAGGGCTTCGAACTCTTCCATCGAGAAGGAGACCTCTGCCTACATGACAGGCACTCCTGAGGAGACGGCAAGACGTATAGAGCAGGTCCAGAAAGCACAAATGGACATGATTATTTCTCAGCAAGCGTCGATTGACTCCCTCAAGCAGGCGATTGCACAACTGCTAGAAGACAGGAGGAAATCTCCTCCTAGGAGGTCAAAGGGCAAAGGGAGAAAGGGAGGAAGCTCATCTTCCGAACCTTCTGAAGAGAGGCAGCAATCTACCTCCAGTTCGTCCAAACCCTCGTCGCAAGTAAAAGCGACCAAGACCCAGGAAAACTCATGCTAAAAGGATGAGTCAATTGGAGGAACGCCTCAATGCCCTTGCCAGTCGCAAAGACCTCCAAGAAGTTGGAGTGGTACGGCCCTATCCAGCTGAGTGGGATCTAGTCCCGTACCCTCCTAAGTTCAAGGCTCCAACCCTCCAAGCCTTCGATGGGAAGGGGTCCCCTAATCAGCACATCTACTACTTCAAATCCCAAACCGGGAATGTAGTAGATAATGACGCCATCCTGGCGCGACTGTTCATCGGCACCCTGAAAGGGTTGGCCTTTGAGTGGTTCATGAAACTCCCGGAAGGTTCTATCAAGAACTAGGGCGACTTGGAGAAGTTGTTCTTAACACGCTTCTTCGAAGATGACTCCGAGGTCACAATGCCCACCCTGTTAGCTACGAGACAGCGAAAGGGAGAGTCCGTCAAATCTTTCGTGGAAAGATTTCGGAACGTGGCACTCCGGTGTCCAAGCGGTATGACCCAGGCCACCCTGGTGGAAACATGCCGCCACAACCTCCAAACCTCACTCCTTGCTCAAATAGGAGTTGCTGAAAGCCGCACCTGAAAACAATTAGTCCAACAAGGTGAACAAGCTGAAGAGATTGTTGCCCGCGTCAGGGCAGAAGAAGGCAAGCCTAGGCCGGAAGGTCAACTAGGCGAGCGCCAGACACCTCCCTCCAGACGAAGCGGAAGGATAATTTGGCGACAGAGACCAAATCTCCCACCAAACCTCAACCAGCCAAGGCAAGTGGCTCTTCAAGCCAACCCCGCGTCAACAAGCAGTATTCCTTCAAGGAGGAACATGTCGATTCGCTCTTCAGCTACTCAACAAGAGCAACCGACTGAAGCTCCCTGAAATTAGGCGCCCGGAGGAAGTCGGCAAGACCGACAACCCCAACTACTGCATGTATCACAGGATGTTGGGACATCCTACCAAAAGCTGCTACATCTTCAAGGATGTCCTTCAAGCTCTGATTGACGCGGAAGTGTTAAAACTCTGACCAGAGCAGAAGAAGGTGACGGCCAATGTGACGTCAGCCCTCCAGTTCGGGAGACAACCTCCAACACCTGCGGGGGTGATCCCTATTCCAAGAGGAGAACTGAGAATAGTCAACACAGACCCTCACCAGCAGCAGGAGAAGGGCTTGGTACCCTTCCCTACGCCTCAAGGGGAAATTATGTGGGTCCACCCTAACCTAGTAGACAGTCAGCAGTGGACTACTGTAACCAACAGGAAGTCCAAAGGCAAGGCAAAAGCTTCGTCCTGCCATGTGGTATGTGCTTCCTCCCGAGAAGCAGAGGATGATGTTCCCTCACTGACTGATTCAGAAGAGGAAACAATAGTCTTGGCCGCAGAGCCCAACCAGCTAACAACGGGAACCCGTTCAGGACAGGTGTACTTGAAACAGTACGGTGAGACGGCAGTAGCCCCTCCACACCAACTGCAGAGCCAACTAGGCCCTCCACGAAGCCACTGGTGGAGAAACAAAAAGAGACTCGATTCTCTCGAGCCCTCAAAAGGGTATAGCGGAAGGATCCACAACGCCTTACCGCTTTGATGTCTTGGCTCAATTGGCCAACATCCCGGCACGGATCACCCTGTATGAGCTTCTAAGACTATCAAAGTCGACCAGGGAGGCTCTACAAGAAGCGCTGGCAAACGCTGAGGTCTTTATGACCCAGGTGCCGAAGAAGGAAGAGGTAGAGAATTGTCTCCACACCTCCCAGAATGCTCCCTGCATTACCTTCACGGCAGATGATATGCAGGTCAAAGGGAAGCATGATCGACCCCTGTACTTCACAGGTTATATCGGATCATCTGAGGTGAACCGCATTCAGGTAGATCCAGGGTCCGCATTGAGCATCATGCCTCGCCGAGTCATGCAACACCTCGGCATCCCTACCTACCGTCTGAGCCCTACACAGACAACCATCTACGGGTTCAATGCCAATGGCACCCGTCCGATGGGGAAGATCAAGCTCAAGTGCCAGATTGGGAGCCTCAAGTCGGAGGTGACGTGCTACGTTATCGACGCCGACACTTCCTACAATCTGCTGCTGGGACGACCATGGATTCACCGCAACTCCATCGTTCCCTCCACTCTTCACCAAGTCATGAAAACATTGACGCGAGTGGGAAGGTGCAAACGTTGGTTGCCGAAAGGTATCCGTTTAAGGGGGTCGAAAATTATTTCACGGACTCCCTCCTATATCAGGATCCGGTGGACGAAACCTCGCAACTGGAAGTGCCAGACTCTGGTAATGAGGCTGACACTGAGCCCGAGCAAGAAGAGTGCCTGTGGAAGTTGGAACCACTTGTAAAAAGCACTAATAAGCTCGGTGTTGATAATACCACCGACGATGCAGGCGGTTGGTATATTAATGAGAATTTAGACTTTGAGTATTTTTCTGCGTGTGCATCCGATTCAATCCCGTCGGATACTAGTACCGACGTAGACGATGATATCTGGTCGGCGATGGATGCTTTGACATCATTGCATGTACCAGTAAAATCATCTTTCGGGACATACCAGGATAATGGTGATGCGCAGGAATCTATATTCATAGTTCCGACAAGACGAAAAGGCCAAAAACCAATCATTTTCGGGCGAATGACGACTGAACCAACGCCCCGCGAAGAATCGGAAAGTGAGAAGGAATCCCCTCAGCTCAGTCATTATGAACCAAAAGCGCTCAAAATGATGAAATGCATGGGGTATGATCTAACCAACAGACCCGGGTTGAACTTTGGCAAAGGAAGGAGAACGCTACTTCGACCCTTTGTGCCGAAAGGGAAGGCCCCCGATTATTATCATCGGACGCGCCGGGGGTTGGGCTATGTATCGACTCCGATCCCATCAGCCTCTGATTCTCAAGAATCGTCGAGCAACGATTACTCTTCAGACACATCATCTTGGGAGTCAGATGTCAGTGTCGGCAACATCTTCAAGGAACTTTCAGTGAACATGGTTTCGACAAGCCACCTGGAAGATGGAAATGAAGAAATGATCCAATCTGATACAGATCCATGGATCAAACATTTAAATGCTCTTTGGGATACCCGCTTTGAACAGCGTGAGCCACCCACAGAAGACAAGGTTGTTCAGATCAACCTAGGAGATGAGGCCAACCCCAAGCCCATCTTCATAAGTGACGGCCTGTCACCATCGGAGAAGAAGGATCTAATATCTCTTGTACAAGAGTATATAGATGTCTTCGCCTAGAATTATGAGGACATGCCAGGACTTGATCCTCAAGTGGCCATGCACCGCCTCAACATCAATTCGGACGTAAAGCCTGTCAAACAACAACAGCGACGGTTTCGCCCAGAAATAATGGAGGCAATTCAATCAGAAGTCAGAAAACTTATTGATTCTGGCTTCATCAGGGAAGAACAACATCCCAACTGGGTAGCCAATATCGTCCCCGTTTTCAAGAAGAACGGGAAGATCAGGATCTGCATCGACTTCCGCGACCTAAACGAGGCCTGCCCCAAGGACGAATTCCCATTGCCAATCACAGATGTCATGATTGACAATACTTGTGGATTCGAACGAATGTCCTTCATGGACGGATTCTCAGGATACAATCAAATCAAAATGTATCCTGATGACAAAAAGCATACCTCCTTCAGAACACCTCTAGGAGTGTATTGCTACACCGTCATGCCCTTCGGACTGAAGAATGCAGGGGCAACATATCAAAGGGCCATGAATGCCATTTTCCATCAGCAAATACGCAAAACGGTGGAATGTTATGTTGATGACATTGCGGTGAAAAGTCGTATTAAAGGAGATCACATAGCTAATCTGAAGGTGGTCTTCGACATCATGCGGGCTCATCAATTGAAGATGAATCCCACCAAGTCCTTCCTGGGGGTAGCCAGTGGCAAATTCCTAGGATTTGTTGTGACTTCCACAGGAATCCATTTGGACCCGAAAAAATCCGCGCTATCCAGGAGATGCAACCCCCGAGAAACCTCAAGGAACTCAGGGGTTTACAGGGTCGATTGGCGTACATCCGTAGGTTCATCTCAAACCTCTCCGGAAGATGCCAACCCTTCGCTAAGCTGATGAAGAAGGGTGTCTCATTCATTTGGGATGACGCTTGCCAACAAGCGTTCGAGGAAATCAAGCAATACCTCACCCAATCACCAGTCCTTGCAGCTCCAGTATCCGGAAAGCCGTTTCTGGTGTACGTCCGAGCAATGGATCATTCTTTGGGAGCTCTGCTAGCTCAGAATGACGATCAGGGACGTGAGCAAGCAATCTACTATCTAAGTAGAACAATGGTCGGAGCCGAACATCGGTATAACCCGATCGAGAAGGAATGTTTGGCACTGGTGTTCGCTATCCAGAAAATGCGACACTATCTGGTAGGCCAAACTATAAATGTCATATCAAAAGTCAACCCTCTGAGGTTACTTATGACTAAACCTTCATCGCTAAATGGCCGACTGGCAAAATGGGCCATATTGCTATCCCAGTATGATATGCACTTTCTGCCGCAGAAAGCCATTAAGGGACAAGCGGTGGCAGACTTCCTAGCTGAACACCCAGATCCGAGGGCAGCCAAAGTCTACGAGGATCTCCCAGACGAAGTGGCCGAAGTCTACCTGACTCAGACATCGTTCGAAAGTCAAGTGTGGCAACTTTTCTTCGACGGTGCATCAAGGACAAGCCCCAAGGGACCGTAGTGGCGGGGGTAGGAGTAGTACTTGTCTCCCCACAAATTATGTGATCCCCCGAGCTGTCTCGCTAACGGAGCCTTGTTCCAACAATGTGACGGAGTACAATGCTCTATTGATCGGGATGCAGCTCGCCGATGAGATTGGCGTTAAAAATCTCGAGGCATACGGTGACTCTAAACTCATCGTCAGCCAAGTTCGCGGGGAGTACGAAGTTAGACATGAAGACTTGGTACCCTATTACAATGCAACTATCCGCATGGCCGAGGGATTTACAAGCTTCTACATCGACCATGTACCACGCAGGCAAAATGCGCACGCCGATGCACTCGCATCCCTGGCTGCCTCCCTAGCTCTTCCAGCTGGAGCAATGGAGAAGATATTCGTCTACAGCCACGACCTGTATTGCCCGAGAAATGCTCTCGAGGATTATCAGGAGTCAACGGGAGGTCGTCACCGCGAAGAAGCACTTGAAGCATCAACCGGTCCAGAGCTTAAAGACTGGCGATTCCCCTACATCGACTATGTCTTGTACGGCATCCTGCCTGAGGACGCTAGAGAGGCGGCTACCATTCGAAGGAAAGCCCCCAAATTCTATTATAATGCGATTACACGAACATTGTATCGTCGATCGCATGACGGGATCTTACTCCGGTGCCTCTCACCAAAGGAAGTGCAAGAAGTATTGAAAGAGGCCCACGACGGTATGTGTGGAGCCCATCAACCTGGCCCAAAATTGGCACATCGACTCCAAAGGTTGGGTTACTATTAGCCCAAGATGGTTGCCGACGCCTTCGCCTATGCCAAAAGATGTCACGCTTGCCAAATACATGGAGATTTTATCCATCAAGCACCAGGGTACCTCCACTCTACGACCTCTACATGGCCATTTGAGATGTGGGGGATGGATGTGGTTGGTCCTATCAGCCCACCATCATTAAAGGGACATCGTTCATTCTAGCAATAACCGATTACTTCTCTAAATGGGCCGAAGCCATTCCTTTGAAGGAGGTCAAGTCGTCGAACGTGATCAAGTTCGTGAAACATCACGTTATTTACCGTTTCGGCGTACCTCGGCGAATTGTCCATGACAATGGACCCCAGTTCATCAGCCAGGCATTCCAGAGATTCTGCGCTAAGTTCAGAGTCCAGAGTGTGTCTTCAACGGCATACTATCCTGCCGCTAATGGCCTCGCAGAAGCTTTCAACAAGACCATTGGCAAGCTTCTCAAAAAGTTCGTCTCGAAGAGTCAACGCGACTGGGACGACAAGCTAGGCGAATGCTTATGGGCCTATCGCACAACTGTGCGAACCCCGACTAAGGCCACGCCGTTTTCCTTGGTATACGGATGTGAAGCCGTGCTTCCCCTGGAGATCCAAATTCCATCTCTACGCGTCGCCTTGACAGCGGAGATGACGACAGAGGAGAAGCATCGACAGCGACTCCAGGAACTGGAGGCCTTAGACGACAAGCGTCTGCAAGCCCAACAGCAAATCGAGCTCTACCAGGCTCGAATCACCAGAGCCTTCAACAAGAAAGTTAAAGTGCGAACTTTCAAGAAAGGCGACCTAGTCTTAGCCGTCAGAAGACCCATGGTAATGACGCACAAGACAAAAGGAAAATTCCAACCCAAATGGGAAGGACCATTTGTAGTAGAGTCAGTCTACTCAAATGGATCATATCGCCTCACAACCTCGAATGGCGATACACTCATGATGCCTATTAACGGCAGGTTCTTGAAGAAGTACTATCCCTAGATGGTATCCTTCCGCCGATCAAGTTAAAAGTACACCTCTGATCAAAACATCCGACGCCTCCGACGGCTAAGGATAGAGAAAAATGTTGGCTTTTAAGCCCAACATAAGTCTTCGATAACTCATCATGCTGAGGGGAATAGCATGGCCAGCCCAACTCAAACGGTAGTTGGTAAAGGCATATCAAACCCGTTGACAGCTGAGGATTTGATAAAAATCCTAAGGGACATGTTCCCATTTGATCCGACGCCTCCGACGGCTAAGGATAGAGGAAAATGTTGGCTTTTAAGCCCAACATAAGTCTTCGACAACTCATCATGCTGAGGGGAATATCATGGCTAGCCCAACTCAAACGGTAGTTGGTAAAGGCACCTCAAATCCGTTGATAGCTGAGGGTTTGCTAAAAATCCTAGGTGGACTTGGCTCCACTCTTTCCTCCAAAATCCCCTACCAATTCTCATCCACAGAATGATAGGTCTACAAAATACAACCATTACTAAGTTAACACTACACCTCTGGTAATGGAAACTTTTTAATATTCCTTGTCGAGTACAAATTTTGCTTGTCAACTCTACACGGAGTACCAAATTTTCAATTTTGCCAAGTTAACACTACACCTCTGGCACTTCAAATTTTCACTTGTCAATTCTCACCAATAGAATGACAGGTCCTCAAAATTGCTCTTATCTTGAGTCAATCTTTGTCAAGTTAACATCACACCTCTGACAAATTGCTGTTAAAGTTCAACACCACACCTCTAAACAGTAATCAAGTTTCTGCCAGGTTTAATATTACACCTCTGACAGTCACTCTTCTTCAGACTTCCATATCGAAGCTGAAATGGATGATGCTAAGTTAACACCACACCTCTAGTATCCAAGTCATTGCTAAGTTCAACAATACACCTATAGCCATGACTTTCCCTCGGACTTCCTTATCCAAGCCGAGATGACCAATGCTAAGTTCAACATTACACCTCTAGCATTACCTCACTGTCAAGTTAAACATTACACCTATGACAGTGACACTTCTGAGTTAAGTTAATATCACACCTCTGACTCATATCCTTGTCAAGTTAACATTACACTTCTGACAAGACCACTTTCAACCCGTTAAGTTAATATCACACCTCTAACGGTAACAAACCTTCTAGACTCTCCACGAGTCTAATCTCACTTGTTATTCTCTTCAATAGAATAACAGGTCCACCTAAAAATACTGTTAGGTTAATATTACACCAATTAACAGTGTTTCATCAAATCCCCAGCTGAACTCGATTAAGTTAACTCTAAACCTCTGATCAGAGCTTACCCTCCCTGGGGGTACCAATTCTACTTGTCACTTTCTCTTATAAAGTGGCAGGCCCACCAAAGATTATTTCATCTCTGTCAAGTTAATATTACACCTCTGACAGTACTGTGGAAGTTCCTGAAATAGGATCTCTTCCTCCACAAAGTTTGACTTATTAAGGTTACCATCATAATTTTAACAAAGTCAAGATTCTTTGCTTCTACGAGTCTAAGACAAAAAGTTCAAGACAAGGAAAGAGGCAAAAAGAAAAGTGTCACTTTTATTTATTTCCAAACATATGAAAGTGATACAAAACGCTCTCTTATACAATAAGATGGAGTGTCACAGTAAAACGCTCTCTTATACAATAAGATTGAGTGTTACAATTAAGGAGTACAAAGAAGTCCTCTCTCTCTTAAGAGGTTGCACTCACTCCTTCTAAGTCGCGTCTAATTCCAAGTGCGCGATGTTTTGTGGCTACAATAGAAGCTGGTTACACCACGATGCATGATGTAAACATCGAAAGCGCCCTAGCTGACTAAGCTAAGAGCAATGGTGTTTTTGAGGTCTGGTGGCAACAGAAAGTCCTGCAACCCTTTGTTCAGGAACGTCCCTTTCCCTAGCAGGCCATCCAACGGACATAGACTGTCCTTGATGTGACTTCTGGAGTGGGAGAGGAAGAGGATCTTGTCCGCCACCACAACCGCCGGAGCCCTCATCGCCGTCATGCATAGCCTGACCATCTCTTGCCAGCAGGCATGAATGGCGAAGCAGATCTGAAGAGACCTTGGCGAGGGTTGGGTCCTCGTCAGAGATGTAATATACTCTCTTATAGGTGACGAGGACCATAATATACTCTCTTGTAGGTGAACATCGAACAAGTTCGCCGGCCAAAGCATCCTTCCAGGGGCCCAGCAAACCAGCAAGTCTACCTGCAAGGAATGAAACAAAGGAATCAGAACAATCTGCAACTTAGTATGTTTCAACAGAGAAAAACTAAGTCGCAAATGCAGACTGCAGACGCGGGAATGATCCACGCAGTCAGCCAAGCAGACGCGGGAATGATCCACGCAGTCGGCCAAGCAGACGCGGAATGACCCACGCGGTGAGCCAAACTGCTGCGTCAGCAGAGACAAACGCGAATCAAAACGCGGTCTCATTCTACGCCCAAGTCGAAAGCACAGACGCCAAAAGGCACAGACGCCGAAAGTTGCCATCTCCTTGTTGAGTGAACAAGAGTTGCAAGGCTCGGGTCTGAAACCTTTTTAGAATTCGTCTAAGGCAGTAGCCATAAAACGCGCCAAGACAGTGGCTTTGAAACGCAAACTTTGTGAACGAAGCCAGCGCCAAGTGCCAAAGACCCCTGCACTCGCGTCCAGAGAAGTTTAAATCTGTGGCGCAAATTCCAGAAGGAATGCACCAGCACAGACTTCGTGAGGGGGTCCAGATAATGGTGATGCCAAGGTGCAGGCCGTGGTAGATTAAAATATCATGGCTAATCGGGACGGCGTACCAACAGAGGCCTCTACCAAGAGTCGGGCTCTCTGCATCCAAACGCGGGCGTGCAAGATGATCAGGGAAGAGACCAAACAGGAGCATACAAGCCCTGGGTCATCTTCATCCACAGAGCCATCCTCATCCATGGAGACAACACTCTGAAGAAGATGAAGGTTCTCAGAGCGCTCGCTCTCAAAAAGAAAACAGTCCAAAGATTGGATTGAAGGGAGAGGGTGCGCCCTATTTATAGGCAGCCCCCGATGACTGCAATTAATGATCTCTTAATCTGAACCGCCGGCCTTAATGACTGCACGATTGTCAAGATCCACTAAGGGACTGACGCGTGTAACGCCGCTTCGAAAACCGTCGCAGGCGCCAATCTCCAACCACCCGCATCGGTTCCTCATTAAAGGGAATTGACGCTCAAGACCAATAAGAAGCCGACGCGTGGATAACCGCTTCGGGAAACAGCAGAAAATCTGCATTCCCGATCATCAATAGAGATTTGAAGATCACATCAAATCTTTATGACAGGCTGTATGTAACGCCTGGGAGGTTACACCAAGACGCAGACTGAAGAACCGTATCCAAAATTCGCGTCCCCTCCCCAGATTGGATGACGATCACCCGCGTCCTAGAGGAATGTCCGCGTGATGCAAAGTCGCGTCCCCTCAACAAACGGGGTCCTTTTTAAAGGAGAACACTTAGTCCATTTTGGGATTGATGGAAAATGCACAAGGCTACGTCCCTCGCGTCTGCTTGATCCGCGTCTTTCCTAGCGAAGCAGATTCGCGTCTCTCCCTACAGACGGATGCCGCGTCGTCTGAACCATGGCCGCATCTCCTTATGGATTGACGCTGCGTCTCATCAAAAGAACTTGGTTTCCGCCCAAGTCTTCTGAACTCATGGCCGCGTCTCCTTATGGATTGACGCTGCGTCTCATCAAAAGAACTTGGTTCTGCCCAAGTCCTGCTGAACTTTTGGCCGCGTCTCCCTATGGATCGACGCTGCGTTTCGCCCAAAGAACTTGATTCTGCCCAAGTTCTTCTGAACTGATACCCGCGTCTCCCCGTGAACAGAGGCCGCGAGTCGATGCTGCGTTTCATCGAAAGAACTTACCTAAGTTCAGTATTCACAGCCAGTGATCAGGAAGTTGGATTCATCCACAGCTAAACAAAGAAGATGGAACAAAAAATGTCCTTTTTATATCAAAAGTGGATACAAACACTCTGATAAACAGAGTGTCCTTTTCTTTACAAAAAAAAAAAGAAAAGAAGGCTAAATGTCCTGGCTCGCCAAGGAACGGATTTGCTCCCTGAGATGATGCATCTTGATCTGACGTGCCTTCTCAGCCTCCATCATGGCTTGGACCCCCAGCTCCTCTTCAGATAGGAAGGTTTTGCAGCCAGCTGCGCTCGCAGAGATTTCACCCTGGAAGAATGTAGAGACAGACTCTCTTCAGCTCGCGCCTTAGCAGCCTGTTGCTCCGCAAGCTCCTCTTTGATGGTAACAAGCTTCTTCTCATTGATCGCAAGCACAGCTTCTGCCTTGGCAATGGTGTCCCGAGCCTTGGCAATGGTGTCCCGAGCACTGATGATGACGTGTTCCGTGCTCTGCATGACAATCTCGGATTCCCTTGAATCGTCAGTTAGTTTCTGGCATTCAGCCTGGGAATATTCGAGGCTGCGGATCTCTGCATCTATTTGTGCCTCTGCCTCCTGTCGCTCTTGTTCTTGAACAGCTAAGAGCCGGGTTAGGGTGGCCTGGGCCTCACTAGAAGAGCTGGTATTCTCCAAAGACTTCAGCTCGTGCAGGTCGTCTCCCAGTTGCTCCACCACCCGCAGACACGCCTGGGCAAGTGAGGGGCCTCCGGTTAATTCGACGTTCTCGGCCAGATTTCTGAGAAGCGTCCGGGCAAAATTGAAGGAGCTGCTTCCACGTAAGATGAGATCAATACATGATCCCATCGAAGCAAAGAATTGTTGCACCATCTGGCGTGCCAGTTCCCCCATATCGTCACCACCTGGGAAGCTTCCCGACCCCTTTTCTGTCACGGTGCAAGCCGGCTCTTTTTGCGCAAGAGTCGTGCTGACCGTCGATATGTCAAGAGCGAGACCGACCACTGGCGCTTCCGGGGGTGTTATCTTTGCAGGAACTTCCTCCTCAGAAACTTCAACCGAGACCTGAGCTGTGTGGCCTTCTGGAGGGATATCAATCATTGGACCCTCCACCTGAGCCCCCTTAGTTCTCTCTGCAAATGACCGCAACATTAGCCACAAAGGTGAAAAGCGAAACATTCAAAATATCAGAACTTCCTTACCACCTGAGAGGTCCAGAGATAGCGAACCCTTGGGTGAATCCTGCAGAATGAGAGCTTCCCCAGCCTCAGTGGGTACCTCCTTTTCCGGCAAAGCGGAGGGCTCCCTAGTTTCCGCAGTCGCCCCTTCCGAAGTTGTCTCGCCAACTGAAGCCTCAACTCCTTCGAGCTGGGTCACCTCTTTTACCATCTCCTCGACATGCAAGGAGGTTGTAGTCTCGGCATCCTCAGCCAACCCTACAGCGTAAAAGAAGAAGGTTAAGACACCTTCTTCAAAACCAAAGAGGAAATCGAGTGAAAATACCTGCAATGGGAACAACTGTCGCCAACGGTGATGACGCCGTCAACGGTTCCCCCCCGTACATTTCTTCCTCCGAGATATGGGAGAACTTGCTCGGATCAGGAAGGGTGGGTTCATCACCATAGTCGACCTTGTCTTCAAACTCGCTTTCCCCTGAGTACGAGGAAGAAGACAGTTCAACGCGAGGAAGCTCTGCAACCGGAGCCTTGCCTCCAATTACCCCAGTGGTAGGGCTGGGGTCAGCCATCCGAGGACTGGAAATGAAGACAGAAGGAGACCCGGGCTGTTGAGCTGAGGAAGACTCGGGCTGAGCTGAGATCCCAGGGATCTTGACATTGCCTCCGCTCATTATATCAACCTCTAGCTGCTCATCCTCGTCAGTGGCGGCGGATCGATCAACGAGCTCCCCTTCCTCCGCAGACCCGTGGCCTCTGCTAAGTGACCTGGGAACACGGACTAGAGGAGTTTCTTCTTCAACTATCTCTTCCTCCCTCAGTGCCTCAACGACAGCAGGGATCTCTTCAGATTGAGAGACTTCGGTTGTCAAGTCTCTTCGAACCTTCTTCGGAGCGGGTTCAGCAGTGGGAGTAGAGCCTTGACGACGCTTGCTCACCGCCTGTCGAGACTTAGTTGCTTGCGGCTCTGCCCTAGTCGCTTGTGGCTCCGCCCTTGGTGGTCGTGGCTCCATGGCTCGTGGCTCCCTTCTCATTCTTCGCCCAACCTCCTTTTGGGCCTTCAGGTACTGTTCTACGAGTTTCGTCAGTTTACTAGAATCCGTCCTTGCCTCGAGACTTGCATTGATGCTCTCGATGCATGAAGACGCCGGAAAAAAGTCTGGTGTTTGGATGGCCTGGGAGTACCAAGTGCAGAAGCTGAAGCTCGTACGGCACTTGGGCCCTTCGAGAGGTAGACAGAAAGTTACTACCGTCCCTCCAGCCACACTATAGTACCAGGCCCGGGCACCCTCGAACAGGTTCCCTTCGAAGGCGAGTCGAGCATTGGGGTTCCCGACATAGAGCTGATCATAGCCGAACTGTCGAGCGAAGCGATTCGGCATGTACGGCTCAATGGTGCATGACGTCCCTTGTCGGAAAAGCACATATCCGGGCCGGATATTGAGCAACCACCAGAAGGCTCCCGCGGATAACCTCGTGAAGTCATCTGGGCCGACAGAATCAACAAGTAGATCCCCGAGAGATGCACCAGGGATCTGGGGAGGCAGCGATTGAGCTGGTAGTTCGCAGGGTCTGAAAGGCACTTCCGGACGTAATATATATAAGGATCACGCCATTTCGAACCCTCCAATCGCTGTACAAAAGGGACAGAACTCTCCCTCCACCGCACCGCCGTCATCAAGGAAGGGCAATGCATCACGTACCAAGCCATGAGGTACGTGTAAGGCAGCTCGACACGAGGGTTGGGACGCTTCACCGTCGGACTCCCCTCTGAGTCAACATACGGCTTTCCCTCGGAGTCTGCAGTTTTCGGTGGCTCGCAGAAACTCTTAGTGAGCGCCCGCAGCCCGCTCTGAATACCAGCCGCCACGGCCGGGAGAAGGGCTATGGGTTGCCATGAGCCAGGAGCACCGCCGGGTACACCACGTCAGCAACAATGACTTCATGTGGCAGCGTGGGCACCACACAGCGCTTCAGCCACAGCATCAGAAAGCCCGCCAACAGCGCCCGATCGGAGATAGGGGTCCGGGCTTGATGGTGAAAGCTCTCAAAAACCAAGTCAGGGTCGAAACCGTCCTCATTCGACTCCGTGGTGTAGAAACTGTCAGAAGCCTGGTCGATCCTGTCTTCAACCTCCCTGTCGGAGCTGGGAGCTAATCGAGTTATCCGATGGTCTTTGGTGTTGACGTTGTTGAACAAGTAACTGGCCCAAGACAGTTGCTTGACTCCCTGCGACCGCCATTTGGTTATCTGGCCGCAAATGTGGAAGTGACATAGCACTTCCCAGTAGGTCTCATATATGAAGGGAAACTCCTCCTTCAAATGGTGAAGCTCCACCGTGGTTGGGACATATTCCTCTTAGGGAATGTCCCCTGTCGACAGCCCCGGGACCTCATGCAGCTCGTGCAGAGCAAGGCCCATCTCCCCGACCGGAGTGAAGAACGTCCCCGCCAAAGAATTATAACGCTCTAGAATCCCGAAGAAGTTCTGAGAGCTTTGAGGGATCCCCCACTGCACGGCTCTGACCGCTGGGTACAGTCCCACACGCTTTAGCAGATCCCCGAGCTCGGTGAGGACAAAGCCGACCATCCTGCCCCACCAATAGTTCTCCGTGGAATGGACCCACCCCGGCGCACGGAACCCAACGGGATAATCACCCTCCGCCTCCATGAATGCGTTGAGGAAGGTAGTGCCAAGTTGTGGTATCTCCCCAGCCGGAACATCAGACTTGCGCGACCCAGGGAAAAGGCCGATAACTGACCTGTCATGGCTATCATGACGGTACACTTTGTGGGAGCCCAAATCACCGAGAGTAATCTCAGGGACATATCGAGAGAGGTCCCATTCCATCTTCCGAGGGACGGACATGTACTGGAAGTAGGACAGCGGGAACATCCTCTCCATGTTCGGAAGAAAGAATCTTCCACCCCTTATTTGACGGAGCCATTTGTAAGTCCCGTCATATACGCTATGGCCGCCATCGTGGATACGATCTCTGAAGAAGAAGGCAGGCTTCTCCAGTTTGATACCAGCATCCGTTGCAAATACTGCATCAGTCATAAGCACCCGAAGAGTCCTCATGTCAACATTTGAGAGCCTCTCCCCACGAGCCTGCGACTTATCAGCTGTCACAGGAACAGTCCTTTGTAACACAAAGGTCAAATCCCAGTCAGCACCCCCTACATGTCCAAAATGGCGCTTCTTGGCGAGTGAAGTAGCAGGGTTTGGCGCTGCAAAAAGAAAAGGACACGTAGTTAGATACTCTATCAAAAGCAGGAAAAAAATGCTAAGTGTTCATAATCCGAACGCAGAAGAGACACTGGACGCAGGAATCCGCGTCCAGACCTACGCATCCACGCAGAGGAGACACTAGACGCAGGAATTATCAAATCCGCGTCCAGACCTGCGCATCCACGCAGAAGAGGCACTGGACGCAGGAATTATCAAATCCGCGTCCAGACCTACAGGATCGGCGTCTCCACAACATTCTCCTTGATGTCACTTCTGGGGTGCGAAAAGAAGGGAGTTATCCACCTTAACCCTTCCATCACCATAATCGCCAGAAGTTAAGGAGGGTAACTCCCTTCCTTTCACATCCCCAGATGTCAAAATGCTTGGACTCGGGTGCCAGATTCATCAAAATCAACAGCTGATGAAACAGAACGCAAGGATCAAATCCGCGTTCTGTAAACTAAGTCCGCGTCTGAACCCTTCACAATTAGAAAATATTCTAAGTGAAGAATCTGAAGCGCAGGACCCAATGGCGCGAGGGTCCAAACCCGCGTCATGGTTATCAACCCAAAGACTGCGTCTGGGAATCAAACACGATTTAAATTCGTGTGTTAAGGGTTCTTAAAGGTTCTTTGAACTTCCTTTAATGGCGAAACTTCCGCCTAAAAGGCATTTACCTTGGAGACCTTGGAGAACAACATCCTGCGCAGAGGAGAAGCTGCCCCTCCGGCCTCGGCGACGGTCGCCTTTGAAGAAGAAGCAATCGGCTTGGTCTTGGGAGCCATGACAAATTCGATCCGAGGTTCAAACAGATGAACTGAAGAGGAAGTTCTCTTTCTTAATCTTATCAGCGAGTGCGTTCGGAGAAGAAGAGGAATCTTCCCAACTGTGGCCTTTTATAGGCACAAGGATTCGCGAAGATACGCGGCGTATGGCCCGATGATTCTGCGGCGAATCTCCGTTCGACGCGTGGAACAAAATCACTTTAGCACACAGAGAAGATCATGCGCCACGACTCGGCAGTGAATCGTCGCTCGACACATGGCACGGATCATTTAATGCGCCAGGAAATCCGCGCGCCAAAAGGCGAAATCCCGTCGGTTCCCCAGGCCAACTGGCAGAGCAATCATGACGTGGCACGGACTTGCACCCGACGGCCATGTCTCTTCGATGGATATGCCCCGTCAGCATCGCCATAAATGCGCCCAGACAATCGCGTCTATATTCAAAAGATGCGTCTCTCCGAAGTTCGCGTCTTCAGCTGAACATCGCGTCTGCCTTATGAAGATCAGTCGCGTCTCCATTGCCAAAGGACGCACTTTACAGAAATCGCGTCTTTACAGCAGTACCATCTCCGCTTTTTGAAAAAGAACCTGCGTTCGGCCTCCTGCTTCTGCAAAATCAGTTCAACAGTACACTGACGCAAGCAAACGACCGACCACTCCTGGCTTAAAGCGCGCCAGTGACAGACTAAAAGCAATCGGGGAGGTTTAGACTGTACATCTAGACACTCAACATGATCAACTCTGGGGGCTTCAAAGAGTTCAACAGTACACTCACGAAGACCAACTCCAGATAAGATTAAACCCGGAGCATCAACAGTCTAGTCATGAAGGCGAACTCAGCTAGAGTCCAAAGTATTTCGAAATCCGTCCCAGTTAACTGCGGAATATCGAAAACTTTGGAGGGGGTTCTGTAGGCTGTCTAAAAATCACCAAGACAAGCCACCAAAACGCAGAGATCCAAGATCCAGGCGCAAGGCTAAATGTGACAATCAAGACGCGAAAGTCCAAACCCGCGTCTCCGCATCAAGGCGCGTTGGCTCAACGCCCGCGTCTCCGCATCAAGGCGCGTTGGCACTATCACCCGCGTCTCAGCATCAAGGCGCGTTGGCTCGATACCCGCGTCTCAGCATCAAGGCACGTTGGCTCAACGCCCGCGTCTCAGCATCAAGGCGCGTTGGCTCAACGCCCGCGTCTCAGCAACAAGGTGCCCGCACCTTGGTTGTAACCACCCCGATTATGGCGCCATCCACCGCCTATGTAGCGGGGAAGTTGGCCCTCATCGTGGAGCACTTTTAGGGGGCACGATCACCCCCTAAAAACCCTATAAATAGTCCCGTCACTATTGAAGAGGGCAGATTTTTTCCGAAAAGAAAAAGGAGAGATCATCAACAGAGAGAGAGAGCTCGACTCTTCAAGCCAGCTTGCTGCGTACAAGTTGCTCTTCGCCTACCTTCTCTTTTAGAGTTTTGGTGGACGGGGCTAAGTTACTCCTTCTACCTACCAAGGAGAAGATCCCTCGACGGTACTGACGGTCATCTGGTCAACGGAGAACAAGATTCACTCTCCACCGCCACACGAAGAACCCAGCACTAAACAAAGGGGGAATTCAAGATTCAATATTCTCCCTCCCTTGTAACCGGAAGATTAGCCTGTTGTAATTTTTCATCTGATTCAAGGAAAAGTTGCTCCAGTCCGCTTTTACAGTTTTCCGCGTCCAACAGTATTTTATTGGCTTTGGTGGCGCAGTATGAGTTGGACCTTGACCAACTCGATGTGAAGACCTCCTTTCTCCACGGCGATCTAGAGGAGATCTACATGACTCAGCCAACAGGGTTCAAGACTGCAGGAAAGGAGAAATTGTATATAAGCTGAAGAAGTCGTTGTACGGACCAGGGGCGGATTTATCAGTTGGCTGGGCCGGGCTACAGCCCGTCCCAAGTTTTTAAACTTTTGGGCCTTAGACTTTATTAAAGCCCAGCCCAGGCTGCCCAGCTGAGAAATAGGTGAGAAATTAACAAGCCTTCAGCCCAGCCCAGCCCAGCCCATTGAAATTCCTTCTCAAATCTCAATCGACGATCAGCAGGCAGCAACATTTCCTTCTCGAATCTCGATCAAAAATAAAATCGAAGGCCGAAGGTCGCTCTGTTCTCCTTCCTGACTTCCTCGAATCGAATCATCGATGGCTCGATCTGTTGATTCCGATGGAGGTTGAGGTCGAAGCGACGAAGTCCGTGAGTTCGTGAGTCCGTGACGCTGTCGTTCTCGATCGAACAACGAAGCCCTAGCCGTCGTCCTTGCCTCCTCGGTCTGTTCTTCTTCTTGTTCTTCTTCTCCTTCTCGAATCTCAAGTCCAAGTCGAAGTCGAAGGCCAAAAAAATTTTAATTTTAATTTCGATTAAACTGTGAATTGCTTGCTTTTCAATTTAATTTCAATCTAACTGTGGATTCCAGTCTTCATGTCTTCATTTAATTATAATTTCAGTTAGATTTCAATTTCGATTAGATTTTAATTTCAATTTCAATTCTCATTTTGTTGTGTTGATTGCTTGCTCGATCTATCAATTGTTGAAGTCTACCCGAAGCTCCTTCAGTCTCGGCTGCAGCCTGCAGGTTATTTTTTTTTAAATTTTAGATTTCAATTTTTAATTTCAATTCTAATTTTCAATTTTAGTTTGAATCGTTTGATAAACCAGCCAATTGAAAGAAATTAGGAAAGGATTAATTTTTGTTTGCATCATTGCATGCCTGTAACTCTTGTGTCGGCCAAAAATTGTTCTGGGCCTTCTACTAGTTGTACACCTAGCTACCAAACAGACATGAGTATAGCCCCAAAAAATCTTACCCCCTATAGAACTCTACCCATTTTTCTCATTCTATTTGTTCATCATGATTCATCCCAAAAAAAGAAAAAAAATCATCTTTTTAAACAAGGCACTGGAGTTTCCTACTGCATTGATCAACAAACAAAACAACCTTCATTTGGGTTTCTCTCAAGAAACAAAGCATCTGGGCACAAAAAACAAAGCTTAGAAAACAAACCCATCAAAGGCAAAAAAAAAAACCCAGAAAAAAAATACCTGATGAAGATTGGCTGGATTAATTTTTGTTTGCATCATTGCATGCCTGCAACTCATGTGTCGGCCAAAATTGTTCTGGGCCTTCTACTATCATCTCAAATTAGTAATTACTACCTTAGAAATCCTTAATGATCACTTGATCAGTGGCAAGCATCCTAACTAAATCGTTCGACTGCATTGCAATTCAATATTTTCTATTGAATTGGATTTTAGTGACAGAGTGACTGAGTGAGTCATTGACAGAAATTTGTGGAGTCCATTTTTGAGATTTTTCTCAAAGAGTTGGCTGCCAATGATTAATAAAGAAGAATTGTTACTCAAAAAAATTAATAGTATGTTAATTGCTAATAACCAACTATGCATTTATCAATCTGGATGACTTGTTTTATTTTGAAATCCTTCCTATAGTTGTCTTTAGCTCTTTATTCTGATACTCATTGTTTACATTTTCAGATTTACTGGTCAAGCTGTTGGAGTGAAATTTGGTGGGCAAACTGCATTATCAGCTCCTACTTCAACTGCCCCAGCCGCTCAGGTCTGTTTATCACTTTGTCCATTTCTTCTTCTCTGAAATTGGGATGTTTTTGTGTTAATTTTATCTAAATCTTCTCTTTATCTAATGATTTTTCTTGTATATTGCTGCTCCGCTCCGAACTTTTCATGTTGTATTCATTCAAATGTTTTTTTTTTACTGTCATAGATTATCATGTCGCAAAGAAATCTTCTTTCATTTTTTAAGAAAAACGACGAGCCTCCTTCCAAGTTACAAAGACTCGAACATAGAAAGTTGAAGAACAACCTCCTTCCACATCTCAACTTCCTTTGAATGAAATTGAGTCCACTTCTATAGAGCGTGATCCGGGAAAACGTCGTCCAATATCAGCATACGATGTGAATCGACGTGATGATATTCGGAGGATGTATATTAATTTGGACCATATCAACCCAAATTGGTAGAGTATCCACGGACTAAAGATGGAAAACAAAATCGCCGATTTCATACTCTTGGTTTTCACAGTTTCCCTGGCTCGAGTATTCTGAAGCTAAAGATAGAGCCTTTTGTTTTCCTTGTTATCTTTTTGACAACAAACCGTCAAAGTTTCCTACATTTACTGTTGAAGGATTTAATAGTTGGAAGAGGGTGAATAATGGAGATAAATGTACATTTGTGCATCACGTTGGCTGCTCTCTTTCTCCACATAATATGGCTATGGACAAGTGGCAAGGTTTACGACATCCTTCTCGACCTGTTGACAAAGTATTGAATGCACAATCCACCCAAGAAATTTTGGCAAATCGTTTGCGACTTATGACCTCGATAAAGGCATGCAAATGCTTTCAATTCAAGGGTGTGCATTTAGAGGCCATGATGAATCTCCTGATTCTTTGAATCGTGGGAATTTCATTGAATTGATAAAGTCTTGGGGAATTGTAATGAAGAAATAAAGAAGGTTGTCTTGGAAAATGCTCCGGGAAATGCCAAGTATACTTCGCCGAAAGTACAAAAGGAGATTTTGAACATTTATGCTAACAAAGTGAGAAACAAGATTCGTGAGGAAATTGGAAATGCTAAATATTGTATTCTTGTCGATGAAGCTCTTGATGAAGGTAATAAAGAGCAAATGGTAATTGTTTTGAGATTTGTTGATGGTGAAGGTTATGTAAGAGAGCGCTTTTTTGACATTGTGGAGGTTGTTGACACCAAGGCTTTGACTCTTAAAAGCGAGATATGTACTATTCTTGCTCGTCATGATCTCCAAGTCCAAGATATGCGAGGCCAAGGTATGATGGCGCTAGTAATATGCGCGGTGCTTGGAATGGATTGCAAGCATTATTCCTTAAAGATTGCCCATACGCATATTATGTGCATTGTTTTGCACATCAATTGCAATTAGCATTAGTTGCAGTTTCTAAAGATGTGCGTGAGATTTGGCAATTATATTCAAATTTGAGTGTCATTGTCAATTTTCTTAGTGCTTCTCCAAGCGTTATGCTGAGTTAAAGTTTGCTTCGGAAATTGAAATTGCACAAAAAGTGGCTACTGGAGAACTTGATACAGGTCGAGGGTGTAATCAGAGTCGTACTCTACAACGAGCTGGAGCTACACGTTGGAGCTCCCATTTTGGCTCTGTGACTAGGTTAATTGAGATGTTTGGGGCTGCTAGTACAGTTCTTGAGAATATAATTGACAATGCAATTGAGTCCAAGGTGCGTCTTGAAGCCGATGGTGCGTATAATGCAATGATATCATTTGACTTTGTGTTTGCCTTGCACTTGCTATATGAAGTAATGGGAATCACTGATATGCTTTGTCAAGCACTTCAACGCAAATCGATAGACATTTTAAATGCCATGAGTTTGTCTCAAGTACAAAAGTGCTACTTCAAAAACTTAGAGAAGATGGTTGGGATACCTTTTTTGAAAAGGTGATGTTATTTTGTGGTGTGCATAAAATTGAGGTGCCTGAAATGAATGCTCAGTATAAGTATGGTAAGCGTCGGTCTCATCATCGAGATAGCATTACAGTTGAGCATCACTACCGTATAGATGTATTTAATGCTACCATTGATTTTCAACTTACTTCTTTAAATAGTAGGTCTCTGAGCAAGCAACGGAGCTCCTCATCCTAAGCTCGACTTTGAATCCTATTAATCACTTCAAATCATTTAAAGTTGATGATGCTTGCACTCTGGCAGAAAAATTCTATCCTCTAGATTTTACTACTGCTGACCTAAGAGACTTAAAAAAACAGTTGGCACATTTTGAGCATAATGTTGTTCGTGATGAAGCATTTCAGAATATGTCTTCTCTTTCAGAATTATGTCGAAGATTGGTTGAAACAGGAAAGGCAGAAAACTTTTTCTTGATTGATAGATTGATCAGGCTTGTGTTGACTCTCCTATTTCCACGGCGACTACTGAACGAGCATTTCTGCTATGAAAATCGTGAAAACAACTCTTCGAAACAAAATGGGTAATGACTTTCTTGCCGATTCCATGATCATCAAAGTTGAGATAGAAATTGCCAGGAATATTGATTTGGACTCGATAATTGATGATTTTTACTTCTTGAAGGATCGAAAAGTTCAACTTAAGTAATGGAGGAATTGGACAAACTGACATATTTCGATTTTCTTTTGACAAATTTTGTATACAATAGAGATTGTGATATAAAATCTCTCCTTTATTTTGGAACTTTTAATGTAGACTTTTTTTAAGCATATAGTATAAAAGATTGTAGCCCACCCCAAATTTTTTCTTGGTTCCGCCCCTGGTACGGACTGAAGCAATCTCCTAGACAGTGGTACAAGCGGTTTGATAGCTTCATCGGAGGAAGAAGTACACACGAAGCCACTATGACCCATGTGTGTACTACTACAAACTACCGATAGGGGAATATATCTATCTACTTTTGTATGTAGATGATATGTTGATTGCTTTGAGGTTGAGATCTGCTATTGATGCACTGAAGAGGGATCTATCTTCAGAGTTTGAGATGAAGGACCTTGGTGAAGTTAGGAAGGTGTTAGGCATGGAGATCACTAGAGACCGAAGAGTTGGCAGGGTGAGTTTGACTCAGAAGGGGTACTTGGAAAAGGTATTACAGAGGTTCAATATCAGCAAGGATATGAAGTCTGTAAGTACACCTATACCTCCTCATTTCAAGTTATCTGCTAAGATGTCTTCGAAGAGTGTTCTGGAACGTGAGTATATGACTCACGTCCCATATGCTGACGCAGTCGGTAGCCTTATGTACGCTATGTGTGTATGAGACCAGATCTATCACAAGCTGTCTCCATGGTTAGCAGATATATGCATGATCCGGGACACGGTTATTGGGAGGCAGTGAAGTGGATCTTGAGGTACATCAAAGGAACAATTGATGTAGGTCTGGTATTTGAGAAGGACTCCACGGGAAAGCAGGATTGCGTCGGATATGTTGATTCCGACTATGCAGGTGACCTTGACAAGCGCCGGTCTACAACAGGGTATGTCTTCACATTCTCTCAAGCACCAGTGAGCTAGCGCTCCACACTGCAGTCTACCGTCGCATTGTCGACCACAGAGGCCGAGTATATGGCCATGACGGAGGCTATGAAGGAGGCAATCTGGCTTCAAGGCTTGCTTGATGACTTGGGCGTGGAATAGGATCTGCTGAAGATTAACTGTGACAGTATAAGCGCCATTTACTTGGCCAAGAACCAGATCTATCATGCACGGACGAAGCACATCGACGTCAGGTACCATTTTGTTCGGGAGATTCTAGAAGAGGGTGATATCGAACTGTTGAAGATTCACACATTGGAGAATCCCGCCGACATGCTTACTAAGGTAGTGTCTGGAGTCAAGTTTGCACATTGCAAAGCTTTGCTCCATGTCCTTCAGGTAGCTTGAGCTTGCTGAAGCTCATTTGGATGAACTACAGATGGCTTGATCTCTTGAGCAAGGTACGTAGGCAACCACATTGGTGCAGCCACTCTCGAGTCGATGGACAGTTAAGCTCAGATTTGGAAGAATCTTCACCGAGGTGGAGAATTGTTGGAATGAGAGGATATTGTCGAGGAAGTTGACAAGGATCGTCGAGGGATCGTCGAGAAAGTCGTCGACGAAAGACGAAGGAAGGACAGCAGCAAAACAGGTTAACAGTAGCAGCAGCAGGAGTTCGGTCGACCGGCCCGGTCGACCGCCCGTAGTAGCAGGAGCTCAGTCGACCGGTCCGGTCGACCGACGTGCACAACATGCACAAAGGCATGAGCGGTCGACCGCCTGGTCGACCGCAGGAGGAGCTCGGTCGACCGCCCGGTCGACCGACTGAAGTGACCCAACTCTCGGTTGGGAACGGTCGACCGGCCCGGTCGACCGGCGTATGGGGTCGGTCGACCGCCCGGTCTACCGACAGTCGGGTTGCGGGCTGTTTTGCTGATTTAGAAATCTGTTATATTTAAACGGGATTTCTAGGGTTTTGTTGTACCAAGAAAAGAAGTAGCTATCTTGATATTCAGAGGTGCTGCATCCATTGTAATTGATTATTCAAATCAATAGGAACTCTCTTTCATTGCCCCGAGGACGTAGGCATCAAGGCCGAACCTCGTTAATCGTTGTTTGTTCGTGTTCTTTCTCTGAGGTTGTGATTCGTGCTGTGTTTGGAAGTTTGTTCTTCGTGCATTGGAGATTCAGGGATTTCTCTCTGGTTGTTGTCGGAGCACAACAAATATTACTAACATGAATGTTTGGGTTGATTTAGAATTAAAATTGTTAAAAAAATAAGACAATTGATAAAAATCTTCAAGAACAAATTAACAAAGAAAAAGACCATTGGCAAAAGTGTTAATAAGAATTATTGTTGTTACAGAGACTCTTGCTAAAAATAATCTAGCATTTCGTGGAAAAAATGAAAAAAATCTATCAAGAAAATAATGGAAACTTTTTGAGCTTAATTGAAATGATTGCAAAATTTGATCCAATAATGCAAGAACATATTAGACGTATTCAACATGGTGAAATTCATAATCATTATCTTGGCCATAATATACAAAACGAATTAATACAAATGCTGTCTTTTGAGACTAAGAATATAATTATTAAAATATTAAAAATTCAAAATATTTCTCAATTATACTTGATTTTATCCCCGATGCAAGTCATCAAGAGCAAATGACTCTTGTAGTACGATGTGTTGATATTTCAACAACTCCAACTAAAATTGAAGAATATTTTTTTAGGCTTTTTGGAAGTACATGATACTTCTGGAAAAAGTCTTTTTGATGAACTTATAAATGTATTAAAAGTTCTTGAACTTGATATTAGTGATATAAGAGGACAAGGGTATGATAATGGATCAAATATGAAAGGAAAACATCAAGGTGTGCAAAAAAGACTATTAGATATAAATCCTAGAGCATTTTATACACCATGTGGTTGTCATAATCTTAACCTAGTACTTTGTGACATGGCTAATTCTTGTCCTAAAGCTATATCTTTTTTTGGAGTTGTGCAACGTATATATACTTTATTTTCTTCTTCAACAAAATGGTGGAAAATTTTATAAGATAATATTTCTTCTTTAACTGTCAAGTCCTTATCTCAAACACATTGGGAAAGTCGCGTTGAAATATCAAGGTGATAAGGTTTCAATGTCCACAAATAAGAGATGCCTTACTTCAATTAGCAAAACTTAGTGATGATCCTAAAACATGTAGTGAAGCTAAATGTTTAGCAATTTATGAGATTGAAAATTTTGAGTTTTTATTGGGAATGACTATTTGGTATGACATCTTATTTACAGTTAACTCGGTTAGTAAGAGTTTACAATTTAATGATATTCAAATTGATATAGCTATAGATCAATTAAATGGTCTTATTAGTTTTTTGAAAAAATATAGAGAAGTTGGGTTCATATCTGCTTTGATTTCAGCTAAAGAAATCGCGGCCGAAATGAAATAGAACCCATATTTCGTGAAAAACATATAATTCGTAGGAAAAAATAATTTGATGAGAATATCGCTGATGAAGTAGTGCTATCACCTGAAGAATTTTTTAGAGTTAATTATTTCATATATATAGCAGATAAAGCAATTTCTTCAGTTGAGAGTAGATTTGAACAATTTAAGTTGTATGAAGATATTTTTGGGTTTCTATTCAGTGTTCATAAATTAAAGTTATTAGATGATGACAATTTGAAGAAAAATTGTCTTAAACTTGAAAGATTTCTAAAACATGATGTAATTTATGATGTTGATGGTTTAGATTTATTTTTAGAATTAAAAGTCATAAGAGAAGTTTTACAAATAGAAAATAACACCCCGATTGAAACATTAAACTTTATTAAAAGATTGAATTCTTTTCCAAATGCATGTATTGTTTATAGAATATTATTAACTATCCCTATAACAGTCGGTTCTGAAGAAAGAAGTTTTTCAAATTAAAATTGATAAAATCATGCCTAAGATCAACTATGTCACAAGAAAGATTGAATGGATTAGGTATGTTATCTATAGAAAAAGATATATTAGAAAAACTTGATTACAAAAACTTAACTAAAAATTTTGCATCTCAAAAAGTTAGAAGAATTGTTTTTCAATAAAATATTGATTAAATAAAATATTAATAAACATTAATTTTTTTTATAAAGTATATTTTAAAGGGCCCATTTGAAACTTTCGCCTAAGGTCTCTCTAGAGATTGAGTCACCCCTGCATTTGAATGACCTAATCTCATTGAACTTTTCACAGGCACTTTAACATTTTTCTTTTTCAAAGACTGCGCCATTTTCTCAGAGATTTCCAAGCCAAATTTGTTAAGAAGGCCAGATGCAATATATTGCAAACTACTTTCTAACACTCCAACAGTTCATCAGACCATTCGTAAGAAAGCATAAGCTTGTGAGCTGCTCGTGCTAGTGCTTACTTTTCGATATTGGTAGAAAGTCCCGAACAATTTGTTATTGAGGCAATACACAGGTCACGGAGTCCAGCCAAGTCATCTGAAGAAACAACTGAAGCAATTGTTAAGACTGCAGTCTGAGCACGATCTGAAGCTGCAGCAGTAAACAAGCATTTCAACTTTGAACTTAAAAACAACTCAATCAGACAGCTCAGATGATAAGCTGCAAAAAATATTGGCTGCAGTGCCGGCCACACCCTTAGGCCAATGAGGCCTTGGCCTGGGGCCCCAGGCCAAGTGGGGGCCCAAAAACTGAAATTTCTACAGGCCTATGTTTATTAATACTTTGACATTTTTTTGTGTAGGTAAGGGGCCTTTTAATGTGGAGCGTTGGGGCCTGGTCAAAAGCAATTCGAAAAAAGAAAAAAAAACCACCGATAATTTCATAACTGAACAGGAAACGAATCGTCACCGCGAGCAGGGAACCGCCGATCCTGACATCTCTCTAAAATTCCAACAGTAACTCTCTCCCTCTCAAGATCTCATTTCAATTGAGTTCTCTCTCTCTCTCTCTCTCTCTCTCGCCCCCCCCCCCCCCCCCCCCCAAAGCCTTTGCCGATCTACGTCTTTCCCAACTTCGGCCATCGCCGCCATGGCCTGTTACTCGTCGCCGGCGACGCGCCGACGCTAGTCTCGACTTTCTCGAATTGCTCGCCAGCTTTGAGAGTGCATAAAGAATCAAAGATCTACGTATTTGACTCAAGGGCAAACAATTAAAGGTTAGCAATCCGCTGCTAGTTTAGATAATCTCTTGTTAATTCTACTGCAGGCAAGCAGACCAGTAAATTCTGTCTTGAATCCTGTCAAGTACTCTGACTCAGACAAGGTTGTTTCCCTTTCATCCCTCTACGGCTCTACATGTCTTGAATCATATCATGTACTCACTAACACTAGACCAACAATGGTTTCACCTCTACTACTCAATGTTACTTGTTTATAAATCATCTGAAAAGATAAAGGATCAGCAGTGAAGATCTTTTGTGTATAAACAACAAGATTTGAGGACAGAGTTCATGTGAGGACTTGGAAGCTTCAAAGACTTGTTGCCCATCAAAGAAGATAACAAAGAAGCTTCCAATATAATAAGATAACCTTAATTACAGCGAATTTGAGGACAGGCTCCATTAGTCAACTTATGATGTCTCCCACTGACTTTCTTTAGTTGACAACTCCAAAATTGTCTTTCTTCCTTTGATTTGATATAGTAAAACTTCTTTGCCATCGTTTTTTTTTTTTTTTTGGCTTAGAAATTGCATCAGAATTCATTATTTTCATAGGCACGGTGTCATGGTGATCTATTTTGGAATATCAGTTAATTGTCCCTTAAATAGTTAAATTATGCATCTTAGCCTTTCATCGTTTTTGTTAATTGTTAATTCCGCAAAGTTTTGATTCATTATGCTCTCTTTTTTTGTTTCAAAATTTAAGTAGTTAATAATCATGGGAAAAAAGGCATTTAAAGAAAAGGGTCTCCATGCCTATCACCATTACTAGTTTTGGGATCAAACTTATAGCGATGGTTTACAAAGATTAGAAGCAAGTATAACTTCTCATCGTAATGGCCTTACAAAATTTGAGATTCTATATTGTCAATCCATTCATGTTGGTAATTATTTTTAGTGTTTAATGTTTCAGTTATTTTCAACGGCTCTTTCAAATCGCATCGCTGGAGTCTCCTCCTGTGGCTGATCGGCTCTTTAAGTCTCTTCTTCCGGTGATATTGTTCTATATTTCTTTTTTTTTTTCCTCCAGTAACAGTTATTTTAGCATAATCTTATTAAGTTATTGCATTGGGTGCTTGTTTCATTTTGTAAGTATTTAAATTTTGAATATGTCTACTAGAAAATACGAATCTGGGTATGAAAAACGGAAAAAAAAGAGGAGAATAGAAGAATTTATACAGTCTTAAAAAGGAGCTCTTGATAAATTTGTTACAAATGATAAAAAAAAATAATACAACAATTTTACAACAAGAAGATTTAATAATAGAACAATCAATCTCTTTAGCAGAACTAGAAAGAAATGAAATAATAATAGAAAATGAGAACAATGAGCCCGTACGATGGACAAAAATGTTAGATTCTAATCCTATTGATATTTATGACCCCAGACAATGGAATGAAATTGATTCAAAATTACGAGATTTATTGGTGGAAAGAGGTCCAATTAGAGATAATAATTTAAACTACCCTAAAAATGAAAATAATAGACATTTTTCTAATGCACATTACATTCGAAAATTATCAAATGGGGAGAAACATGATAGGAATTGTTTAGTGTATTCAAAAAAATGAATAAAGCATATTGTTTTTGTTGTAAATTATTTAACTCTAATTATAACACTAGTCAATTAGCTAATGAAGGAAGTAACGATTGGAAAATTTTAAGCTCTAAACTTAAAAATCATGAGATAACTAGTGAACATATTACTAACATGAATGTTTGGGTTGATTTAGAATTAAGATTGTTAAAAAAAAAGACAATTGATAAAATCTTCAAGAACAAATTAACAAAGAAAAAGACCATTGGCAAAAAGTGTTAATAAGAATTATTGCTGTTACAGAGACTCTTGCTAAAAATAATCTAGCATTTCGTGGAAAAAATGAAAAATCTATTAAGAAAATAATGGAAACTTTTTGAGCTTAATTGAAATGATTGCAAAATTTGATCCAATAATGCAAGAACATATTAGACGTATTGAAATTCATAATCATTATCTTGGCCATAATATACAAAACGAATTAATACAAATGCTGTCTTTTGAGACTAAGAATATAATTATTAAAAATATTAAAAATTCAAAATATTTCTCAATTATACTTGATTGTACCCCCGATGCAAGTCATCAAGAGCAAATGACTCTTGTAGTACGATGTGTTGATATTTCAACAACTCCAACTAAAATTGAACAATATTTTTTAGGCTTTTTGGAAGTACATGATACTTCTGAAAAAGGTCTTTTTGATGAACTTATAAATGTATTAAAAGTTCTTGAACTTGATATTAGTGATATAAGAGGACAAGGGTATGATAATGGATCAAATATAAAAGGAAAACATCAAGGTGTGCAAAAAAGACTATTAGATATAAATCCTAGAGTATTTTATACACCATGTGGCTGTCATAATCTTAACCTAGTACTTTGTGACATAGCTAATTCTTGTCCTAAAGCTATATCTTTTTTTGGAGTTGTGCAACGTATATATACTTTATTTTCTTCTTCAACAAAACGGTGGAAAATTTTATAAGATAATATTTCTTCTTTAATTGTCAAGTCCTTATCTCAAACACGTTGGGAAAGTCGCGTTGAAAGTGTCAAGGCGATAAGGTTTCAATGTCCACAAATAAGAGATGCCTTACTTCAATTAGCAAAACTTAGTGATGATCCTAAAACATGTAGTGAAGCTAAATGTTTAGCAATTTATGAGATTGAAAATTTTGAGTTTTTATTGGGAATGACTATTTGGTATGACATCTTATTTGCAGTTAACTCAGTTAGTAAGAGTTTACAATTTAAAGATATGCAAATTGATATAGCTATAGATCAATTAAATGGTCTTATTAGTTTTTTGAAAAAATATAGAGAAGTTGGATTCATATCTGCTTTGATTTCAGCTAAAGAAATCGCGGCCGAAATGAAAATAGAACCCATATTTCGTGAAAAACGTATAATTCGTAGGAAAAAACAATTTGATGAGAATATCGCTGATGAAGTAGTGCTATCACCTAAAGAATTTTTTAGAGTTAATTATTTCAAATATATAGTAGATAAAACAATTTCTTCAGTTGAGAGTAGATTTGAACAATTTAAGTTGTATGAAGATATTTTTGGGTTTCTATTCAATGTTCATAAATTAAAGTTATTAGATGATGCTAATTTGAAGAAAAATTGTCTTAAACTTGAAAGATTTCTAAAACATGATCTAGTTTATGATGTTGATGGTTTAGATTTATTTTTAGAATTAAATGTCATAAGAGAAGTTTTACAAATAGAAAATAACACCCCGATTGAAACATTAAACTTTATAAAAAGATTGAATTCTTTTCTAAATGCATGTATTGCTTATAGAATATTATTAACTATCTCTTTAACAGTTTCTTCTGTAGAAAGAATTTTTCAAAATTAAAATTGATAAAATCATGCCTAAGATCAACTATGTCACAAGAAAGATTGAATGGATTAGCTATGTTATCTATAGAAAAAGATATATTAGAAAAACTTGATTACAAAAACTTAATTAAAAATTTTGCATCTCAAAAAGCTAGAAGAATTGTTTTTCAATAAAATATTGATTAATAAAATATTAATAAATATTAATTCTTTTATAAAGTATATTTTAAAGGGCCCATTTGAAATTTTCGCCTAAGGCCTCCCTAGTGATTGAGCCACCCCTGATTGGCTGATGCAACAAGCAATCAATCAATTAGATTAGAATTCAGGCTCTTTGAAGAAAGGGCCAAACTAATGGAGACTCTGAGGCGCTCCATGAGAGACTTACAGAAGACGATCCTTCAGATAGAGCGAATTCACAAAACCTTGCACCAGCGGCAGGAGACCTTTTTATGAGCGCAATGTAGCGGCCACATGCCTCCTTTATACTCACCTTTGATGGAAACTATGAAGGAATCAATAGCCTGGCAACTCTTTGGGCAACACGTGGGTGATCCATTTGCAAGGGAAGACAGTAAAGCATCTAAATCCACCTCCTGAAATTAAACCAAAAACTTAATAAACAGAAGTGGTCAAGAAGCGAACAATCAACTCCATATTCAGTAGAACTTGCATCATTGACAGGAATTCTTTTGTAATCAAATGCAAGTATGTAAAAAACGTAAATTTGCAAACACAATTGAGTAGCCAGACCTTGTTAAATTGGAATGTTTGAATATCTCTGATGGGTATAATAAGATCGGTTACAGCAATCCAAGCTGAAAGCGTGGGATCAGAGAACATGAAACACAATCTTGGAAGGAGAACTTTCATGATTTCATAGCCCTGAGGATTTTCAAGCAAATAGATAATTCCATTGACTGTTGATAGTCTCACCTCATTGCATGTATCACGCGACATGCGACCAATTACTTTTGTCAAAATCTTTGTTATTACTGAAGAAGGAATAATCTCACAAAATTAGGTTAACAAAGCCGCAAGACCCTTCAATTGCTACTGCCCTCAGACCAGGGAAGTCATCTAGAAACAGTCTCTCCAATAAAAAGTACTGTTTTTTGAAGCAATATATCTTGGGAAAATTGTTTACAATTTGAGTCAAAAGATGTTCATGTGAAAAAATCACTGGAGTTTCAAACTAAACCAACTAAGCCTTTTTACCAAGTTTTAAAGTGAAAAATCTCTTGTCTCCAATAATATTTTTAACACTCATATTGCCCTTGATTAGATGTATTGTCTAAGTTGATTTGAACGGCCTGCAAGACAGGCATTAAATCCTCATCACGTGCTACTCACGTGCGCGGGCTTGGAAGCTTTTTTTGTTCACTCTTTTCTAATTTCTACTCATTTCAAGGTGGATAAATTTTTTGCATTTATAATTTTTTTCATAGATAATTTTTTTTACGTGGATACAATATTTCTTTCCACCCTCAATGGATGCTAAACGCGCATTGAATTTCACCCCTCTGAGATTTGCCATTAGTAATTTATTCATAATTAGAAAATTATTCATAACATATAAATATTTATTTATTTATTTATTTGCTTTTAACTTACAAATTATGTACATCTCTAATATTCTGCCTACGTTCTCTAAACTTTTATCTATCTTTTCATATATTCTACTCACTTTATTCAATAATATGTCTATTTTATATAATCTGTTCACCTATTCTAATTTTTTTTAATATTATATCCATTTTTTTAACATTGTATCTCCAAAATTATGTCCACTTTCTTTAATATGATTTCTTTAATATTTTGTAAATAATTTTATCCATATTATGTCCATCTACTCTAGCATTTTGGCTACCTTGTGAATAATTTATCCACATTCTCAACAAATTGTTGAGCATGGAGACAATATTCAACGGCCCCAAGGGAGGCAGGGGCGAAGATCACACCTAATTTTTCTTCTTTTCTGTTTATCTTAGTCAATTTTTGTCTACTTTTTATATATTTCTGTCATTCTCTCCCCCTTTCTGTCCATCTTCGTTATTTTTTGTCTACTTTAATAATTTCTGTCAAACTTTCTCTATTTTTGTCTATCTTTGTTAATTTATCTTCTTTTATAAATTTCTATCCAATTTTATCATGATCTGTCTCACTTGACAAAATAAACAACAGATAAGAATATATTTGCTCATGGAGAGATTTAGAGGCTCCAAGAGAGATTAAAATAAAATGGGAAAATTATTATAAAATAGAAAAAGCGTCCAATTTCTCTCTCTTTTGTCGACCTCACTCAACTTCTCTTTACTTTTTTATATTTCTGTCTATCTTTTGTCTTTTCTGTCCGCTTTCATCAATTTCTGTTTAATTTTATAAATTTTTAGAGTAGGAAGACAAAATATTAGAATAAGTGAACAAAAACTTAAAAAAAATGGACAAAATGTTTGAAAAGGTGGGCAAAATATTTAAAAAAGTAGACAAATATTTTGAGAAGGTAGACAGAGTGAACATAATATTAAAAAAATGCTTTTCTATAGTAGGTAGACAAAATATTAGAATAAGTGGACAAAATATTAGAGAAAGTGGACAGAATATTTGGCAAGGCGGAGAAATTTTTTGAGAAGGTGCATAGAAGTTAGGAGAATGTAGACAGAATATTAGAGGTGTATAGAATTTATAAGTTAAAAATAAATAATATTTATATGTTATGAAAAATTTCTAATTATGAATAAATTGCTAATGGCAAATCTCTTGGGGGAAATTCAATGCGCATTTAGTATCCATTGAGGGTGGACAGAAATATAACATCCATATAAAAGAAATTATCTCTGAAAAATTATCAATGCAAAAATATTTATCCACCTTGAAGTGGGCTGAAACTAGAAAAGAATGGACAAAAATAAAGCCTTCAAGTTAGCCCCCGTGTCTAGCGCGTGACCAGCATCACTGGCCGCTCAAATCAACTCAAACAAGACATTTAATTAAAGGTAATATGAATATTTAAAAAATGTAATGAACTTTTGAGTGGGGACTAAGGCTTTTTCACTTTAAATTTTGATGAAGAGGCTTAGTGTAGGGAGAGAGGAGATAGATGAGGTAGAGGAAGCTAGCACAGAGAATGGAAATCAAAGGAGTAAGACCAGTGCACTGAAGCAGGCCAGAAAAGCTCCCGGTTGACCACACGATCGGCCGGTGGAGAAGGTCGGTGGACCGCCCGGTCGACCGATGTGCACGACGTGCACAGGAATAGGCCGGTCGACCGCTCGGTCGACCGACTGAAAGCAGGCTGCTCTCGGTTGGGTCCGATCGCCGGGCCGGTCGACCGTGGACATGGGTCAGTCAACCGGCCGGTCGACCGACAGACGCGTTTCTGCTTTCCTTTCTGAATTCGGATTCCTTTTCTATTTAGTATCAAATTTAATCGAGGTTTCCTAATACCCTGGGACTCTGTGGCTATAAATAAAGGTTAGAGCCCTCAGGTATTGTATCTCTGAAAGTTCCCTCAAGTATCCATCTGTATTAGTTTGTATTGATTGTTGAATCAATAAAATCTCTCTCTCCCTTGCCCCGAGGACGTAGGCACGCTGCCGAATCTCGTTAAATCATGTGTTGATTGCTTTTCTCTATTGTTCTCTGTTCTTATCGTGTTGGGTACATCTCCCGCTGCATCAGTCTCCGCCTGGTTTGCGGATTCCACAGAAAGGTTGTTGCCAAGGGCGCAGGCGCAACAATTAGTATCAGAGCATCCCAGGTTCGGCGTGGGATCGTGTGTTGATTCCGAAGGCATCGGTTGCTATTTGGCGGAGATGGTGTGTCGATCTCGAAACGGCTTTGGGACTGTTTGTGGGATCGTGTGTCGATCTCAAAACAGCGTGTGGATTGCTCGAGGAATCAATTCGAAGGAGTAGATAGTTTTGAAAACTCTTCGAGGGTTTCGTGTGGAGGTAAAGTTTCTATCTTTATCTAGTTTATTTTATCTAACTCTGTTTGTTTCCGCATTGCTTTGAGGAATCAGTTGAGAAGATGGCTAGAGAATGTACATCAAATCCATATTTGTTGAGGATTAATGTGGCGAAGTTCAACGACACGAACAACTTTGATATGTGGAGGTGTGAGGTGATGGATGCGCTGAAGCATCAAACCTCGAAGATACTCTACGGTTGGAGAAGAAGCGCGCATCAACAACTGAAGGAGATTGGGACAAGATGAACCGTACGACGTGTGGCTTGGTCAGATCTTGTCTGACACAAGACATCAAGTATCATGTGTTGCATGAGACATCTGCGAGGCAGCTGTGGGAGATCCTAGAGAAGAAGTATCTGACGAAAAGCGTCGAATCGCGGTTGCAGTTGAAGAGTAAGCTTTATCGTTTCTAAATGCAAAGAGGATGCTCCATCAATGAACACATAAATAGCTACACAAGGCTTCTTATAGATCTAGTTAATGTGGATATGGAGATCGATGAAGAGGATAAGGTGGTAATCCTATTGAATTCTCTTCCTAGGGAAGAGTATGAGACCTTTACTCTTACATTGATTAATGGAAGAAATCCTCTTAACTACAGTGAGGTGTCTGCTACTCTTGTGAGTTATGAAGTAAGGAGAAAGGACAAACTGTCTTCTTCGGAAAGCACAACAGCAGAGGCATTGGCGGTAAGAGACAGAAGTTCCAATAGGAAGGGAAGAGATGATCAGGGAAGATCGAAGTCCAGATCAGGCTTCAGAGATCTGAAGAGGAATCAGTGCGCCTTGTGCAAGGAGCTAGGGCACTGGAAGGTTGACTGTCCGAAGGCCAAAGGTAAGATGAAGGAGCTGATGACCAAAGCAAATCTCGCGAAGGTGGTCAGTACTCAAGCCAGTACATCACAGGAAGATGGATCTGATTCAGACTCATCGGTATTCTCTCTCTCTATTGCTACTCTTATTGTTGATTACTCAAATAATGCTGAGTGGATCTTAGATACCGGATCTACCTATCATGTGTGCCCGAACAGGGCCTAGTTTTCTAGCTTTGAGAAGCTAGATGGATGCTTCACAGTTATGGGTGATGGTCATCCGTGTAATATGGAAGGGATGGGTACAGTCTGTATCAAGATGTTTGATGGGATAGTACGAGAATTGAAGGAGGTGAGGTATATACCTCAACTCAAAAGAAATCTTATCTCTGCTGGTGCTTTAGAAGCATTGGGCCTTGTGGTATCTATACGAGATGGTGTTCTCAAGATGACCAAAGGTTCAATGGTGGTGATGAAGGGCGTCCACCAGAATAATCTCTACTACCTGAAGGGTAGTACAGTTACAGGTCAAGTGGAGACTTCTAATTCTTCAGATGATGGTTGTACAAAAGTCTGGCAGATGAAGGTTGGACATGGAGGTGAAAAGTCTTTGCAAACTCTTGCAAAGAAGGGATCATTGGAAGGTGCTGCTACCTGTAACTTGGTGGGTGAACACAGCATTCTAGACAAGAAGAAGGTGAAATTCAGCACCAGTACTCACCACTCAGAAGGTCTTCTTGATTGTGTTCACGTAAGCGTTTGGGGACTTGCTAAGACTGCATCGCTTGGAGGTCACGGGTACTTTGTCTCTTTTATTGATAATTTATCTAGGCATTGTTGGATATATCCCTTGAGACAAAGATGTGAAGCCCTAGATATGTTGGTGAAGTGGAAAGGAATAATGGAGAAGCAGACAGGTAGGAAGATGAAGGAGCTACAGATTGGTAATGTTAAAAGATGCATGAACCAATTCCTACGATTTGGCCAGAACACTGGTATTGGTACTCACTTCACAAAAGGTATACATGGGTTGGCTAAGAAAGTATACCGTTCCTTACTAGAGAAGGCTCAGTGGTTGTTGTCTAATGCAAGATTAGACAAATCGTTTTGGGCTGAGGTGATTGTGTATGCTAGCCATCTCATAAATAAATCGACTACGATAGGAGGTAAAACTCCATTGGAAATTTGGTTTGAAAAGCTGCTCAAGATCATGGTTTGCTGCGGGAATTTAGAAGTCCGACCTACTTAAGTGCCAAAGATGGCATGGTGAATCCGCGAGCAAAGAAATTTGTATTTCTGGGTGTCAAGAGAAATATGAAAGTCTACAGGTTATAGGACCCCGAAAATAAGAAGATCGTGTTGAGTCGGCATGTCACGTTTGATGAAACTTCAGTGTTGAAGTCTACCGTCTCTCAGCAGGTGGAGAGGACGAAGACCAATGAAGTATCGCAGCGGGTGGAGGTTGATGCTACTCCACCATCTCCAGTTGGTTCGGTATCAGGGAAGACTTCACCGGATGTGACACCGGGTGGAGATCATGTAGCTAGGGTTGATACTGAACAGGTTGAAGACATTGATGAAAATGTCGAATTGTTTGCGGCCATTGGAACCAAGGTAAAACCACGCACGTGGGTGAAGAAGCATGAATCTCAAGCTTGTGACCGCGATAAGCTTAAGTTGAAGGCCGTTATTCTCCGTGATGGTAGTGAGGAGGTTCATATGACTCAGCCAGATAGGTTCGCTGCTGAAAATTCAGGTACAAGTACTTGAGCTTGATGGAGCTCATTTTAATGAACTATGGTTGGCTTGATCCTTTGGTAAGGAAAGTAGGCAACCATAAAGGCACAACCACATTTGGTGATGCAACCCGTATAAAGCTGTTTGAGTTCTCAAGAAGCTGATTGGGACTTCACGTAGAGGTGAAGCATTGTGATCTTGATGAACAGATGATCTTCTGGTGAGAAGACAGTTGAGCTTGCATAGGAAGGGTGTGCATCCAATTGTTGAAGCCGATAATGGTGTTCGGTGTGCTCTACTCAGACTTGATTGGACCGTCAGCTGAAGACATGTAGACTTGAGAGAGCCAGTCAATTGGGGAGTCAGTGTTGGCTCATGATGAGTTCTTGGTGAGGTCATAAAGTTGAAGAGTGAGAGACACGTTCGTTGATCGGCTTGTATGAAATTTCTCCTAAGGTTAAGTAATGGGAACGCACGTATGGTACATCCTAGTTGATAGCTGAGCTGAAGTTGATAGTTTACAATTGATATTTGAGTTTGGTGAGAGTTTTAGGCGGCAACGACAAACTAAATTTTGATCTGGTAAGATCAGTGGAAATCAATTGTTCGTGTACTGACCAAGTCAAGATCGTGTGTCGATTTCGTCGAGATCGTGTGTCGATTTCGTTCGGAGCGATCGAGCCAAGATCGTGTGTCAATTTTGCCGAGATCGTGTGTCGACTTCACTAAGTGATATATATTGGAGTTCATTAGAGTTCGGCTCAGATTTGGAAAATTTTCGCCGAGGTAGAGTTTATAGGGAGAGAGGAGATAGAGGATGTATAGGAAGTTAGCACAGAGATCGGAAATCAAAGGAGCAAGACCAGTGCATTGAAGCAGGCCAGAAAAGCTCCCGGTCGACCGCACGGTCGACCGGTGGAGAAGGCCGGTCGACCGCCCCGTCGACCGGTGTGCACAACGTGCACAGGAATAGGCCGGTCGACTGCCCGGTCGACCGACTGAAAGCAGGCTGTTCTTGGTTGGGTACGGTCGACCAGGCCGGTCGACCGTGGACATGTGTCGGTCGACCGGCCGGTCGACCGACAGACGCGTTTCTGCTTTCTTTCCTGGATTCAGATTCCTTTTCTGTTTGGGATCGAATTCAATCGGGGTTTCCTAATACCCTGAAACTCTGTGGCTATAAATAAGGGCTAGAGCCCTCATGTATTGTATCCCTGAAAGTTCCCTCAGGTATCCATCTGTATTAGTTTGTATTAATTGTTGAATCAATAAAATCTCTCTCTCCCTTGCCCCGAGGACGTAGGCATGTTGCCGAACCTCGTTGAATCGTGTGTTAATTGCTTTTCTCTATTGTTCTCTGTTCTTATCATGTTGGGTGCATCTCATGCTACATCAGTCTCCGCCTGGTTGGCGGATTCCTTAGAAAGGTTGTTGCCAAGGACGCAGACGCAATACTTAGTTGGCAAGCTTTCAAATTCCCAAGATTTTTCACATGGACATATTTCACATGTAGACTCAGACAATTTTCCCATGTATCTTTGACCTCTTTTGTGACAATTGGATCTACAAGTGGGAACAAATCTAGATGCAATGAATTTTGATGTACATTGGAGTTGTCAGCCCGGACAGCACACAAGAGAGAGAAAAATGTCACTTTCTTTCAGTAAAACTCACTGTATCCATCACAAACATAGACACCACCAAATTGAAGTCTTCAAGAGATAATTACTGATTCGTTTAACTTTGGAAAACAACAACGCTAGCAAATAAGAATTCAACTTATCAGTGGGTATACTGTGTTCGATGATCCAAAGGTTGAGATTGTTGACCCAAAGATTTAATCACTCACATGTTTTGATGGTTCTCTGCTTATGTAGTTAGAAACTTATAATTTTGAAGTTATTTTAAATATATACATATTATTTATCAAAATATAAATTATTCAAGATCATATTATGAAGCACAAGCTCAATCAATACAATGTGGAATATCTCTTGTTGAGAATTAGAGCTAAAAGAAGTCAGATTCAATTCAAGATATACACCAAAGACTTCAATGTTTCAAGATAAAGAAATTTTGCGTTGTTAATGTTGGCCCAAAGGCCCATCACTCTAGTTTTGATGATGATTAAATCATGTAGTTATAGTTTACTAATAATCTTGTATTTATATGGTTTTAGTTATTGACCAAGATATTAGTAGGTGTCTAGCTTCAACAAAGGAGTTTTGGGGCTAACACGTGTTGATTCAAGAGCTCGAGCGTCAAGATCGTATTTAGCACTTGGTTGGAGTCAAGCTCGTTGGATCGCATTTGGATCGAGTCAGCTTGGAGATAAGAATACTTCAGTTTGTGTTTAGTTTAGATCTGTGTAAAGGTAGATAATATTGATATGCTCAATTTCATACACACATAATTTTAAAGTTTATTGGTTTTCGGTTTAACCGGTTTGGATTTCATGTCAAAAACATAGATATATATCTTATATGTGTATTGGATTCTATCCATACACTCTATGCTTCAAATATAATTTAAATATCTTATTTTTGTATCCATATGAGTTTTGGAGAAAACGGTTTTCCATTTCAAAGTTTGGTTTTTGAAAAATACGGTTTTTGTTTAAAAGGCCAAATTTTAATATCACAAAAATGGTTCAAATAGTTTGTAATATGTGTTGATTTTTGATCACACATATTTGTTATTCAAAGATCTTACAAGAACATATTTTTGTAAAATTTATGTTTATTTATGGGATTTAATTGGTATTAAATTAACCAAGTTTTCTGTCCCAGAATTATCAGCCAGACTCTGCTGGCGGTCGACCAGACCAGGAGTCGGTCGACCGGACCGGTTGGCCGATGTGCGCGAGAACGTGCACAGGCCAGCCATAAACAGCCGGTCGACCGCGCGGTCGACTGACTGAAAGCACCCCACTCTCGGGTGCTGGCCGGTCAGGCGGTCGACCGGAGGCACAACGGTCAGAAATATGACCGTTGCGCCGGTCGACTGGGCGGTCGACCAGAAGAGCAGTTTTGCCCTTTCCTGCTGCCATCGGGAAGATTTTTTGAGAGGGTATAAATACCCATCTCTGTGGCTGTTTTATAGATGGTTTTTAGAGAGCAAAAATTCCTATCTTTACAAGTATTTTAGCAACAGGTTTTCAAAGAGTTTTTGGGCTAAAAGATTTATCTTTTATTTGTTTTAAAGTGTTGGAAATATTAAAGAAAAGAGAGCCTTTAGGAAATTGGTTTTGATCTTGATTTCAATATCTATTTGGTGTTTTTCCCAAGTGTTTTTCTTTGTTATTTTCATTCCAAACACTTTGTTTTCTCACACTTGAGCTATTATCTCTATTCTATCTATAAGATCTTGTTTTTGTGGGAAAATTGGCTTGTGGTCTATTGAGATTACTAACGTTGTTTGTGATCTTTGTGATCGCCAGGAGTTGTAATCTTTCTTTGCTTTGGGTTTGCATTCATCCCTCTTGTGTAGAGGTGATTGAGATTGTGATTTGGGTTTGTAGTTATCCCTCTTGTGTAGAGGTGATTGAGGTTGAAGTTTTGGCTTTGTGCCTATCCTTCTAAGTGTAGAGGTGATTGTTAGAGTTTTGGCTTAGTGCCTTATCCTTCTTGTGTGAGGTGATAGTTGTTGTGCCTTGCCTCTTGTATAGAGGTGGTGTCGTTGGAGAGAGAAGTTGTGTACTCCTAATTTGTATTTTTCAAATCCTCGGTGGAGGTTCCCTGTGTGGGAGGTCCTGTGTGAACGTATAATGGAAATCCTTCTGTGTGAAGGCGGGGACGTAGAGCCGTGGCTCGAACCTCAAAATATATCTCGGTGTTTGCAATTGATCCACATCTCTAAACTCTCTCTATTTTATACCTTCCATTGTTTCATATTGTTCATATCATACATATGTGCTTGGTATTGTTTGTGTGTGCATACTTATGTTGAACCAAGAGAGCTTCAAATAGCACCTTAACTCTTATTTAGAGGAATCAAGAGGAGTTAGTCCAGGACCCTTCACTGGAAATTCAGCTACACTCTTTGGTTACACATAGTGTGTTGCATTTTGTTTTTAATTCCGCATCATTTGTCATTAGATTAGCCATACACCTATTCACTTTCCCTCAAAGTGTATTTTCAATTGGTATCAGAGCCTACGCTCCTGATATTAGGTTTAACCACCTAGGAGTGAGATCTTGGTTAGCTAATCTAGATTTGTATTTACATATTTGCTTACACACACTCATAGATTACCTTGCCCCTCCTATGTTTGATGTTTTCAACATCGAAGTATGGAAGATTAGGATGAGTGTTTATTTAAAAACCCTAGGAATGCATGTTTACCTTGCTACTACTAAGAAATCTTATCTTGATAATAACAAGCATATAAAGGCCAATGCACAAGCCCTAGAGGCACTTAGACGCACTCTTAGCAATGATTATCTTTCTATGGCTTCTCATTATGATTCTGCTTTTGCAGTGTGAAACACTTTGACCTCTCCCGCGCTACAAACGATAAACTACGTGGAGAAGGAACCCTTGGTGGATGAGTCCGAACAAGCTTACTACATGGTCCAAGGGAATGACTCTCTTGAGGTAAACTCGAAAACTCATTTAGATGATTGTGCTAGTTCTTTAGGAGATGATATTATGGATGCTCATGCTTTGAATGAATAACTATCTATTGTTTGTGAAAACTTGTTAGAAAAATACAAACTTTTCAAAAAGAAAAGTTTTAAAACAAAAGAAGAAAATAAAAATTTTTTTTCTAAACTTGATATTGTTTTGCAAGAGAGGGATGAGATTTCAATTGAAAGGGACTCATCCCAACTTGACCTTGTCCTAAATGAAAATAAAATTTTAAAAAATAAAAATGATTGTAATGATGTTTTGAAGAAAAATGAGACTTTATCTTCAAAACTTGATATTTTTTAAAAGAGAATATTTCTTTGAAAAATAAAATTGCTTTAATTTCAAAATAATTGGAATTTGTTTCAAAAGAAAATAAATCTTTAAAAATTGATTTATCTTCTCATGTTTGCCTTGCTTCTATAGCTTCATTATCAATGTTTCTATTGCATTCTCCACTTTGTCTTCAAGTATTAAAAATAATATATGTGTTTTGAAGAAAAGTGTTGATTGTTTGGGCTTCACTTTGAGCCAATGTGCTATGAACCACACATGTTTGGAATCCATGTTTCGCAAGAAACATGCTCCTCATATGCATGCACATAAACCACGGCATACACATGCTTCTCATGTTCACACACATGACACTATGTATGCTCATGTGTACACTTGTACACATTGTGAACGTAAGGGCCACCTTGCAAGATTTTGTTATGATAGGATTAACAATTCAAATTTTGTAAATAAATTTGTTTGAGTTAGGAAAGGTATTAACCCCCATGGACCCAATAGAGTATGGGTACCAAAAGCCACCCCTATTGTATTTGATGTAGGTGTGGGCTCTCACTTGATGTGAGGGTATTGATGCCTTGATGGTGGATGCGTTCTGAGCTAAATGTGACAATTTTGGATGCATCACTTTCAAGGAAAGTTTGGTGGGAGGACCATAATGGTTTGGAGATCTAGAGATTAGCCCTAATGGTTTTGGTAACTATCTCTAACTCCTATTTAGTTTACATGCTTTCATATTATTAATTTTTAGCATACTTTAATTTTTCATGATTATTATGTTAAAAATCATGTTAATTAGACTAGTGATATGCATATGCAGTCTTGAGATACACCCATATTTATATGGACTTATATTTTTGTGTTCTCACTTTAGTTTAACTATTGTGTATATCCTAGATCTAAATTATGTGCATTAAATCTAATGATCATGGTTGTTTATTGTTTTGCACTTCATGTTTTGATTACTTGTTTAGATGTAGTTTTCATTACAACTTGTGTTTATATTTGTACAACTAGTGAGCCACATTTGATTATTATATGTTTGTTCTATGTTACTCATTTATACTCATTAGATGTACTTGTATAGCCTAGTTTTGATGATTCTTACATTTTAACTTGTATTCTCTATTTTTATACATGTTTTCTTAAAATATGTTTAGCTTCATGTATATGTTAATTTTGTCTAAAACTATTGGATATACATGTATACCCTAGAGTCACTTGCTTTTCATGTAAAATTTTTATGGACTCATTTGTGTTTGAGATATGTATGTATACTATTAGTTTTAACAAAACATACATATACCTTGAAGTAAATTTAGTTTTGATGATTTTCATGTTTTTGATAAAAGTATTTCATATACGCTTAAATGTCCTATTTTCATGATTTTGTTGATTACATGACTTTTTACACTCTCTGTTTGGTGTTTACTCATGATTTTTGTTTCATGAGGTTATATGAGCTTTATTGATATGTGAGTGTCGATGATCATGTGATTTTCATGTTTTCATGGATTCATTCATGTTTTATTCCTTACTTGAAGGACTTCATACTAGTTTACAAGATTATTGATCGTACACAAATTTTGCATTCTTTTCATTACACTCCTACATTTATCGTGTAATAAATCTGCTAATTTCTTTGTCTTAAATGTCTATTTTGTAGAAGATAATAATGAAGAGAAAGAGGATTAAACCAAATAAATACCAGTTAAAATCAGATTTAACTGAATCTATTTGGTTAGCTGAGGATAATCCCAGATTTAGTTAGAACAAATTAAGGATTGGGGCAAATGTTCAGCTGAAGATTAGAGCAAATCAGAAAGATAACACCAAATGAAAACCAGTAAAATTCAGAGTTCTATAAATCCATTTTGGTTAGCTAAAGATCAATCGATGAAATATCAAATACAGAGAGATAAATGGATAGAGAGAAGATCAACGGATGAGATGAAGCAAGTTTGACTCAGATTCTGACTGGATATATTTCAGTATTTGAATCATAACTTTCGCTACTGAATCTCAAATCTGATGATTCAAGATGATCCAGAAAGAGGACTTACAGAGTTACAACTCTTATGTTGATTACTATTTCTAATTCTATCATTTGATAAGTGATATTCAGAAATCAACACGCCAACAAACTGTAGATCAGAACTGAATATCCACATCAAATCAAGTTTGGAGATAAGGAAGGATTCAAATTCAGAAATAGCCAGCTTTCCCTATCTTCATACTCCTCTAACCTCTACATTTCTTCTATAAATACCTACAATCTCAAAGGCAAGGAGGAACGACCAAGCAGAGAGTAGGACTTAGACTATTTTGTAGTTTGTAACTTAGGTTTTTAGTTTTCTTTCATGTAATTTATATTTTCTTTATGTAACTGAGAGGAGATGATACTTTCATGGTGGAATGAGAGCAAGCTTGTACTGCAGGTGACATCGGTGTAAGTGATCTCTTCTTCCATTGTTATTTGAATTGAATCAAAGTTACTTTTTATTTTTTACTCTTGTTTTCGTTTACTCTCCTCTAATGTGTTGAAATCCAAGTGAATCTGTTAGCATCAAGACTGCTTTGCCATTGCAAGTGCCGTTGATGGCTTATGGTGATGAATAACCATTCTCTTGCTAGTATAGCTTGCCCTTTTATTCTTAGTGTAGATCGGGAATGGGGAAGATCCTACACGCCATGCTTGATCGCCTTCAAAGACAAGGTAAGTCGTAGCTGCGAATCCAAGATATATGAGCACAAAAGGGGTAAGTAACTTTTAGTTTCTTTCTTTTCTTTTAATTCTTTAGTTTAGAATACCACAATCTACCACTTCTTTCATCACTCATTTCGATTTCTTTGTATATGTCTATTTTCTGTTTTTCTCCACATTCTCATTCTATCACTTTCTTCCTAACTTGACTTTAACTCTTTTTCATTTTCTTTTTAAGAACTAAAGAAGAACTTTAACCATACTTTGTATCTTAAAAGAAGACTTATTAAAAAGCTTCCATCGCTAGTCCCTCCTTGTGGATCACGACCCGCATAGCCACTTGCTATAGCGGTAGAATTGAGCACCTTGCACTACTGTTTTAAAAGTTCTGAAATTCTGTATTTGTGTGCAGGTTATAACTCAATCAAAATTTTGGCGCCGTTGCCGGGGAGGGACGGTAAGTAATTATTTTTAAAGTTTACATTCTTGGTTAACTTTCTTCTTTGTTTTTGTACAGATTTAACAATAAGGAATTCTTGCTGCAGTGGACATATAAGTGGCCTTGGACTCTGCTCAAGAAAGCAGAACTAAGAAGCCCTCAGATTTGCTACAGTCCTGTAGCAAACTGAGTGAACTACTAACCTGTATTTTCTGCAGGTTGGCTGAATTACGTAGTTTAAATATCTGTAGCATTTATTTCCTTGTTTGTCTCACTATATTTACTTTCTAACCTCAATAGTAAAATGATGATTGTAAATGCTAAAAAATGATTTAGACTTTGCATTTAGGCACGTGTCTATTTTATTACATTTTCTATTTACTATTGAAGAATGCTGGAGTAAAGGTACGTGTGCATAGCATCTAGTAAAGAATACTTTTGGATTGTTTACATTGCTTAAGTGTTGCATTCCTTGTACACTGCACTAAATTGATCTAAGGGCTTGTCCTATAAACAGGATAAGGTGGGGAAGTCATTACCCTCCCTTAGCCCATAAACAATCTCCTAACTCACTAACCCAAGCCTAACTAAAAATGAGTAGACGTTGGCCCTAGGGACATCTCGAACTCAATTAGAAGATTATCCTAAGGGGGAAAGGTGTTGGAATTTGACTTCTGCCAAATCAGTGTCTAGGAAGGGGATTAAGGGTCGAAATCCCGAAGGTTGATGCTTACTTAATTAAGGAACGTCTTTGACGGATAAGCTCCCACCATCTTGCCCTGACCTGGCTGATTAGCTTGTGGTCATAGTCTGTATTATACCTCCTATGGACAGTCTAACCAGTTAGGAGTCGTCTAGGTCAAAGATTTACCCTAACTTAGGTTAAATTTTTTTTTGTCTGCTTATTTGTTTGTTTTTTCTTTGTTTATGTTTTATTGTGTGATATGGCTTATAACAACAATTTTTCAATTTTAATGGTAATCCATATTACACACCAACCTCTTTTTTGGATAGTACCAACCCGGCATATCATAACTTTAACCAACCTAGTGCGCCAGATTGGTCTTATCCGAATCAATATAATCCATGCCCCAATTTTATAACCATAATTTCTAGAATAATTTCAACTCTTCACAGAGTCAATGGGGATTCACCTCCCCCGAGTTCAATTTTCAACCAACTTGTCCTCCTTATCCACCTTGTCCACAATATTTCCAAGATTCATATTCAGTTCCACCAGTCCAAAATAGAAAACCATCAATTTTGAAAATGAGTATGCGTGAGTCCAAACAACAATCACAAAATCTGATGGACTCACAATTTTACCACCAATTTCAAAACAACACTTCATCTTTTCAAGACCAATCGCAACAAAACAATGAACCTATCAACTATGAAAAGATGCTTGAAGCCATGACTGAGGCTCAAAACGCTCGTAATCATGACATAGATATGATGGTCCAATCTCTACGTTCTCACCGTTTGGCCAGTTCTGATGTCGGTAACCATTCTGTTAGAGCCGAAGAGTCATGTTATTTTGGAACACAAGGTTTCATTTCAGCACAATCATTTGAACTTGCCCAAACTCCAAATTTTGAAAGTGACATTGACAGTTTGGCAAGTTATCCCTTTCCTGAAATCGAACTTGAAAATGAATATGATCATAAACCTCAATGTAGTGATTCAATTCTACTCTCTGATTCAATTATGACTCCGGTGTCTTCACCTGATTTCAATTTTTTTCCCGAGTCAACATTGGATCCTATGCCAATTCATAATGAAATTGAATCGCCTATCTTTGATGATCATCATACTGAACTTGACCATTTTTATAATTTTGAAAGTCCCATTGATAAATTGGCAAGTTCTCATTTTTATGAAATTGAACTCAATGAGAAATGTGACCTAGATTCTCAAATCTGTGATCCAGTTCAAATTCCCGAATCAATATTGACTCCTGTTTTGTTACCCGACTTGAGTAATATTTTAGAGTCAGTTTTGATTCCCACACCTATCATTCTTGAACTTGAATCACCAATATTAAGTCACATTCTATTGTTGGAAAATGAATGTGGACTTGAGTTTCAACTTCTTGATTTGGACCCACTTCCTAAATCAATCTCGACTCCTAAACCTTTACTTGACTTAAGTCACTTTCCTGAGTCGGTATTAGTTCCCGTACTTCCTGAGTCCAAGTCAGTCATTCTATCTTTTCACACTCCATTTTGGGACAAGGCGGTTGACAAAATTGACTCTGAAATTAATTATGAAATTTGAAAATTAGATGGGATAAAATATTTAATAAAAATCATTCATGTATATATTATTTTAGTGGGTTATATTAGAGAAATTTCTGGTGGGTTCCTCCGAGCTCCACGAAAAGTCGATTGGGCTGCATTTCGTGGACCTATCAGACCACCACCGGAACCACCACCCTAAGGTAACAATTTTCTTCCCTTTCTTCTTTTTCATGCATCTATACATTAATTCATATATTGAGGATAATACATGAGATAGGTGTGGGGGAGGTGATTGAGGTTAAACTTGAACAAAAATGCAGAATTTCAGATTTAGAATAATGAGTGCAAGTTACTTAATTCTACCGCGATAGCAAGTGGCTATGCGGGTCATGATCCACAAGGAGGGACTAGCGATGGAAGCTTTTTTTAGTAAGTTTTCTTTTAAGATACAAAGGATGGTTAAAATTCTTCTTTTAGTTCTTATAAAGAAAAAGAGAAAAATTAGGTTAAAGTAAGCTTTAAGAAGATGAAAAAACTAGAAATGACATGTACAAAGAAATGGAAAAGGAATAATAAAGAAGTGGTCGATTGTGATGTTCTAAACTAAAGAATAAAAATAAAAGAAAGAAACTAAAAGTTATTTACCCCTTTTTGTGCTCATATACCTTGGATTTGTAGCTACGACTTATCTTGTCTTTGAAGGCGATCAAGCATGGCGTGTAGGATCTTCCCCATTCCCGATCTACACTAAGAATAAAAGGGCAAACTATACTAGCAAGAGAATGGTTGTTCATCACCATAGGCCATCAAGGGCACTTGCAGTGGCGAAGCAGTTTCGAGGCTAACAGATTCACTTGGATTGCAACAGATTAGAGGAGAGTAAACGAAAACAAAAATAAAGAAGAAAAAGTAACTTTGATTCAATTCAAATAACAATGAAAGAAGAGATCACTTACACTGGTGTCACCTGCAGTACAAGCTTGCTCTCATTCCTCCATGAAAGTATCATCTCCTCTAAGTTATATAAAGAAAATAAAAATTACATGAAAGAAAATAAAAACCAAAGTTATAAACTACAAATTAGCCTCAGTTCTATTCTCTGCTTGGTCCTTTTTGGTCTTTGAGATTGCAGGTATTTATAGAAGAAATGCAAAGGTTAGAGGAGTATGAAGATAGGAAAAGCTGGCTATTTCAGAATTTGAATCATCCCCTTATCTCCAAACTTGATTTGATGTAGATATTCAGTTCTGATCCGCAATTTGTTAGCGTGTTGATTGCTGAATATCAATTATCAAATAATAGAATTAGAAATAGTGATCAACATAAGAGTTGTAGCCCTATACGTCTGCTTTCTGGATCATCTTGAATCATCAGATTTGAGATTCGGTAGATAAAGTTATGATTCAAATACTAAAATGTATCCAGTCAGAATCTGAGTCAAACTTGCTTCATCTCATCCGTTGATCTTCTCTCTATCCATTTGTCTCTCTGAATTTAATATTATCCTTGGTTGATCTTTAGCTAACCAAAATGGATTTATAAAAATCTGAATTTTATCGGTTTCTATTTGGTGTTATCTTTCTAATTTGCTCTGATCTTCAGCTGAACATTTACCCCAATCCTTGATTTGTTCTAACTAGATCTGGGATCATCCTCAGCTAACCAAATAGATCCTATAAAATCTGATTTTAAATGGTATTTATTTATTTTAATCCTCTTTCTCTTCATTATTATCTTCTGCAAAATAAATATTTAAGACATGAAAATTAGCAGATTTATTACACAATAAATTTAGGAGTGTAATGAAAAGAATACAAAATATATGTACGATCACACCCCCACACCTATCTTTTGCTCGTCCTCGAGCAAAACTACAAAAGTAAACTAAAGATTATTAAACCATTTTCGCAAGTCACGCGATTGCACTGAGCTTGTGCAACAAACCGTTAAACCTCTAGGTTACCCCTAGAGGACGAGTTTTGTCTCGTGAGGGTTTTCAGTGGATTGCACCCAAAAATCCATAAAAAAGAAATGTTAATATTTTGAAAACACATTTTGAAAGAAAAATATTTGAAATATTATTGTAAGATTTAAGTAATCTATAAGTTATAGGAAAACCGAATTTTTCATTCCTAAACTTAGTCTCTATTTAAAAATTTGTTATCAATTAAAGTAAGGAGTCAAATTGTACTTCTCATCTAGTCTATTACTTTACCCTAAGTCATATGCACCTTGTGACCGTGAAAATTTTGACTAAGGATTCTTTAACTCTAACTCTTATGCCTTATTTATTTATATATATATTTTTTGGTGGTATTATTCCTTAGTTCTATTAGGCTTTCTAATCTGTCCATGTAACGAGCCTTTAATCGATGACTCCCAAACCAAACGTTCTTAGGACACCGGGTGAGAAAGCACCCTAAGGACTTAAGACTCGAGCAAACAAGGTCACAAAACTAAGGATTTTATTATATGAACCACTTTTAGGCGTGAATACTTATGCTTTATTAGGCACAAATACCCAGCTTAATCAGAGGATTTTTTTATATTTTTTCTCAAACTTATCTAATCATCTTTCGCATAAATACCAAGGCTTACTTAGGCCAAAGCACCTAGCTAATCAATAATTAGATTTGTTCATCTTTCATAGATATATTTTTTCTCTTTTTTTTTTTAAAAGGCATAAGAATCTTCGTTTTTTTGAACCCTAAGTGTGTAAGTGTATGAAGTGTGCATATTTCATTAAGGTAAAGATCAAGACTAAATTACTTTGACAAATTATCTTCCTAACTCTAAAAATCAAACAAATAATCTTATTTTGACCAAGTTTAAGAATCATAATTTTGATTTTCCTATTCCTTAAAATTAACTTAATTTCTTACAAAAAATATGTCAAAATATTGTTTCTATTTTCAAAAAGTTTCTAAAAGTAAAGAAAATGTTTAAAAAAATAAAAAATAAAAACTTTTTTTTTGTTTTTTTAATAAAAAGAAAAACCTAAGTTATGTTAGAACCCTCCCCCACACTTATCTCATGCATTGTCCTCAATATATGATTAATGCATAGATGCATGAAAAAGAAGACAGGGAAGGAAAATACTACCTTAAGGTGGTGGCTCTGGTTGTGGTCTGATTGGTCCACGAAATGCGGCCCAATCGACTTTGCTTGGAGTTCGGAGGAACCCATCAGAAATCTCTCTAATATAACCTACTAAAATGATGTATACATGAATTATTTTTATTAAAAATTAACTCCATCTAATTTCCAAATTTCATAATTAATTTCAGAGTCAATTTTGTCAACCGTCTTGTCCCAAAATGGAGTGTGAAAAGATAAAATGATTGACTTGGACTTAAGAAATACGGGAACTAATACCGACTCAGGAAAGTGACTTAAGTCAAGTAAAGGTTCAGGAGTCGAGATTGGTTCGGGAAGTGGGTCCAAATCAAGAAGTTGAAACTCAAGTCCACATTCATTTTCCCACAATAGAATGTGACTTAATATTGATGATTCAAGTTCAAAAATGACAGGTGTGGGAATCAAAACTGACTCTAAAATATTATTCAAATTGGGTAACAAAACAGGAGTCAATATTGATTCGGAAATTTGAACTGGATCACAAATTTAAGAATCTAGGTCACATTTCTCATTGAGTTCAATTTCATAAAAATGAGAACTTGCCAATTTGTCAATGGGACTTTGAAAAGTATGAAATTGGTCAAGTTCAATATGCTGATCATCAAAGATGGGTGATTCAATTTCATTATGAATTGGCACAGGATCTAATGTTAACTTGGAAAAAAGATTGAAATCAGGTGAAGACACCGGAGTCATAATTGAATCAGGAGGTAGAATTGAATCACTAAGTTGAGGTTTATGATCATATTCATTCTCAAGTTCTATTTCAGGAAAGGAATAACTTGCCAAACTGTCTATATCATTTTCAAAATTTGGAGTTTGGGAAAGTTCAAATGATTGTGCTGAAATAGAACCTTGTTTTTCAAAATAACATGACTCTTCAGCTCTAACAAAATGGTTAACGATATCAGAACTGGCCAAACGGTGAGAACGTAGAGTTTGGACCATCATATCTATGTCATGATTATGAGCGTTTTGAGCCTGAGTCATGGCTTCAAGCATCTTTTCATAGTTGATAGGTTCATTGTTTTGTTGCGATTGGTCTTGAAAAGATGAAGTGTTGTGGTAAAATTGTGAGTCCATCAGATTTTGTGATTGTTGTTTGGACTCACGCGTACTCATTTCCAAAATTGATGGTTTTCTATTTTGGACTGATGGAACTGAATATGAATCTTGGAATATTGTGGATAAGGTGGATAAGGAGGACAAGTTGGTTGAAAATTGGACTCGGGGGAGGTGAATCCCCACTGACTCTTTGAAGAGTTGAAATTATTCTAAAAATTATGGTTATAAGATTGGGGGCATGGGTTATATTGATTCGGATAAGACCAATCTGACACACTAGGTTGGTTAAAGTTATGATATGCCGGGTGGGTAATATCCGAAAAAGAGGTTGGTGTGTAATATGGATTACTATTAAAATTGAAAAAATTATTGTTATAAGCCATATCACACAATAAAACACAAACAAAGAAAAAAACAAACAAATAAGCAAACAAAAATGAAAAAATTCTAACCTAAGTTAGGGTAGACCTTTGACCTAGACGACTCCTAACTGGTTAGACTGTCCACAGGAGGTATAATGTAGACTTTGACCACAAGCTAATCAGCCAGGTCAGGGCAAGATTGGTGGGAGGTTATCCGTCAAAGACGTTCCTTAATTAAGTAACCACCAACCTTCGGGCTTTCGGCCCTTAATCCCCTTCTTAGACACTGATTTGGCAGGAGTCAAATTCCAACACCTTTTCCCCTTAGGATAATCTCCTAATTGAGTCAGAGATGTCCCTAGGGCCAATGTCTACTCATTTTTAGTTAGTCTTGGGTTAGTGAGTGAGGAGATTATTTGTGGGCTAAGGGAGGGTAATGACTTCCCCACCTTATCTTGTTTATAGGACAAGCCCTTAAATCAATTTAGTACAGTGTACAAGTACAGAAAAAAGTAACACTTAAGTAATATTTCATACAAGAATGAACCTTATACTAAATGCTATGCACACATACCTTGACTCCAACATTCTTCAACAGTAAATAGAAAATGTAAAGAAATAGACACGTGTCTAAATGCAAAGTCTAAATCATTTTTAGCATTTACAATCAACTTTTTACTGTTGTGTTAAAAATGTATATATAGTGAGTCAAACAAGGAGATAACTGCTACAGAAATTCAGATTTTCAATTCAGCCAACCTGCAAGAATACAGGTTAGTAGTTCACTCAGTTTTGCCACTGGAATGTAGCAAATCTGAGGGCTTCTTGGCTCTGCTTTCTTGAGCAGAGTCCAAGGCCACTTATGTGTCAACTGCAGCAAGAATTCCTTATTGTTAAATCTGTACAAAAAATAAAGAAGAAAGTTAACCAAAAATGTAAACTTTTAAAGCGAATAACTTACCGTCCCTCCCCGGCAACGGCGCCAAAAATTTGATTGAGGTTAAACCTGCACAAAAATACAGAATTTTAGATTTAGAATAAAGAGTGCAAGTTACTCAATTCTACCGCGATAGTAAGTGACTATGCGGGTCGTGATCCACAAGGAGGGACTAGCGATGGAAGCTTTTTTTAGTAAGTTTCTTTTAGATACAAAGGATGGTTAAAATTCTTCTTTTAGTTCTTATAAAGAAAAAAGAAAAATTAGGTTAAAGTGAGTTAGGAAGAAGATGGTAGATTAAGAAGATGGAAAAACTAGAAATGATATGTACAAAGAAATGGAAAAGGAATAATAAAGAAGTGGTCGATTGTGATGTTCTAAACTAAAGAATAAAAAGAAAAGAAAGAAACTAAAAGTTAATTCCCCCTTTTGTGCTCATATACCTTGGATTCGTAGCTACGACTTACCTTATCTTTGAAGGCGATCAAGCATGGCGTGTAGGATCTTCCCCATTCCCTATCTACACTAAGAATAAAAGGGCAAACTATACTAGCAAGAGAATAGTTGTTCATCACCATAGGCCATCAAGGACAATTGCAGTGGCGAAGCAGTCTCGAGGCTAACAGATTCACTTGGATTGCAACACATTAGAGAAGAGTAAACGAAAACAAAAGTAAAGAAGAAAAAGTAACTTTGATTCAATTCAAATAACAATGAAAGAAGAGATCACTTACACTGGTGTCACCTGTAGTACAAGCTTGCTCTCATTCCTCCTTGAAAGTATCATCTCCTCTCAGTTACATAAAGAAAATGAAAATTACATGAAAGAAAATAAAACTTAAGTTACAAACTACAAATTAGCCTCAGTTCTATTCTCTGCTTGGTCCTTTTTGGTCTTTGAGATTGCAGGTATTTATAGAAGAAATGCAGAGATTAGAGGAGTATGAAGATAGGGAAAGCTGGCTATTTCTGAATTTGAATCCTCCCCTTATCTCCAAACTTGATTTGATGTAGATATTGAGTTCTGATCTGCAGTTTGTTGGCGTGTTGATTACTGAATATCACTTATCAAATAATAGAATTAGAAATAGTAATCAACATAAGAGTTGTAGCCCTATAAGTCTGCTTTCTAGATCATCTTGAATCATTAGATTTGAGATTCGGTAGCGAAAGTTATGATTCAAATACTAAAATATATCCAGTCAGAATCTGAGTCAAACTTGCTTCATCTCATCCGTTGATCTTCTCTCTATCCATTTGTCTCTCTGCATTTAATATTATCCTGGTTGATCTTTAGCTAACCAAAATGGATTTATAAAAACCTGAATTTTATCGGTTTCCATTTGGTGTTATCTTTCTGATTTGCTCTGATCTTCAGCTGAACATTTACCCCAATCCTTGATTTGTTCTAACTAGATCTGGGATCATCCTCAGCTAGCCAAATAGATCCAGTTAAATCTGATTTTAACTGGTATTTATTTAGTTTAATCCTCTTTCTTTTCATTATTATCTTCTGCAAAATAAATATTTAAGACAAGAAAATTAGCAGATTTATTACACGATAAATGTAGGAGTGTAATGAAAAGAATACAAAATATATGTACGATCAGGTGGGTTCTAACATAATTTGGGTTTTTCTTTTTATTAAAAAAAATAAACATTTTCTTTACTTTTAAAAAGTTTTTGAAAATAGGAACAATATTTTGACATATTTTTTGTAAGAAATTAAGTCAATTTTAAGGAATAGGAAAATCAAAATTAGTATTTCTTGAACTTGGTCAAAATAAGATTATTTGTTTGATTTTTAGAGTTAGGAAGATAATTTGTCAAAGTAATTTAGTCTTGATCTTTATTTTAATGAAATATGCACACTTTATACACTTACTAGAGCTTGACCCTAACCGAGTACTAGATGCGATCTTGACACGCGAGCTCTTGAATCTACATGTGTTAGCTCTAAAAACTCCTTTGTTGAAGCTAAATACCTACTAAGATCTTGATAAAAAATCTGTAACTAAATAAATACAAGATCATTAGTACAATAACTACATGAGTTAATCATCATCAAAACTAAAGTGATGGGCCTTTGGGCCAACACATTGATACTAATTTATCATAGTGATTATATAGCTTGTTCATGTTACTTTAGGCTTAACGTGTATATGCTGGGTATTCTCCTTGCGTATATATGTCGCTGACTCTCGTCGCGACTCTGTTTCCACATATTTTGGGAAGCGGGGCTTGACAATGGCCTATCCCAATTGAACCATCAATATGGCGAAGAAGTTCAGAAGCTTCCACATCGACCATGTACCTCGCAAATAGAATGCACATGCATTGGCATCCCTCGTCGCTTTATTGGCTCTTTCAGCAGGAGCGACAGAGAAAGTACTCGTACATAGCCGTGACTTGCACTGCCCAAAATTCTCCAGTCAGACTCCAGAAGAAGAGCTTTAAGTAAATGAGGTTTTAAAACTTCAACAGGTTCAGTACTCAGGAATTGGTGATCTCATTCATTGACTATATGTATGCGACATATTGCCTGATGACTCTAAGAAGGCAACTGCTATCAGAAGGAAAACTCCTCGATTCTACTACAATACAATCATATGAACATTATATCGCTGATCACATGATAGAATCCTGCTAGCTGCCTACCACACAAGGAGTCACAGGAAGCACTCAAGGAAGCTCATGACGATATGTGTGGAGCTCACCAACTCGGATCCCAGTTTGGGAACCGACTTTGAAGGCTTGGCTATTATTGGCCGAAGTTGATTTCTGACGCCATTGCCTATGCTAAGCGGTGTCACACTTTTCTGATCTATGGTGACTTCATACACCAAGCACCAGGTCATTTTCATCCATTGTCTTCTTCGTGGCCATTTGAGATGTGGGGAATGGAAGTCATCGGACCCATCAGCCCTCCCGACCCCAAAGGACATCGGTTCATCTTGGCCATAACTGATTACTTCTCCAAATGAGCAAAAGCCATCCCCCTGAAAGAAGTAAAAACATCTAACGTGATCAAATTTGTCAAGCATTATATAATATAACACTTTGGCGTGCTTCGACAGATCATCCACGACAATAGACCCAATTCGTCAGCCAAGCATTTCAGAGATTCTGTAATAAGTTTTAGAATCTAAAGTGTGTCTTCAATGATATACTATCTAGCTATCAATGGTTTTACAGAAGCTTCAACAAAACAATTGGGAAGCTTTTGAAAAAGTTCGTCTCAAAAAGTCAACGCGACTGGTACGAGAAATTAGGTGAATGTCTATCGGCCTACCGCACAACAATGAGAACATCGACAAGGCTACACCATTTTTTTTGGTAAACGGATGTAAAGTTATACTTTCATTGGAGATTCAAATTCCGTCTCTGCGTATTACCCTAGGCACAGAGATGATGCACTAGGAGAAACATCAACTGCACCTCCAAGAGTTAGATGTTTTAGATGAAAAACGCCTACAAGCTCAACAACAATTCAAGCTTATCAAAATCAAATCTCCAGAGCTTTCAACAAGAAATCAAGGAATGAATTTTCAAAATAGGTGACCTTGTCTTAGCTATCAAACAACCCATGGTCATGACGCATAAGACAAAAAAAAAGTTCAATCCCAAATGAGAAGGACCATTTGTACTAGAGACAGTCTACTCAAACGGAACTTATCGCCTTACAAATTCAAATCATGATATATTCATGATGTCGATCAATGGCAAATACTTAAAGAAGTACTGATCAGGTTCAACATTACACCTCTGATTAAAAAAGTACTCCCCAGGATCATCTTAACATTATACCTTTGATCGATTGACTATTTCATACCTTCATGGAACACTCTTCCCCAAGTCAGATCGACTTTGACCTTCTCTACTTGGTTGGATGGATTAGGGTTAGCCATCCAAGATGATTTGGAGAGCGCTAAAGAAAAGCGCTAAGGAAGAGTGCTTCTTCAGACAACTACATCACCGATCGATGACGACGAGCCAATCAAACATCAGGAAATAATGATGCATGATGTAAACATTGAGAAAATAACAAAGGCAAACTATCAGTTTTAGCCTTGTCATTCTTCTTCATCGGCGACATCGAGCTGACCGAACATCAGGAGGTAATGATGCATGATGTCAACATCAAAAATATGACAAAGGCAAATTACTAGTTTTTTTTAACTTTGTTACTCTTTTTTATTGCTGAGATCGAGCTGAACGAACATCAGGATCTAATGACACATGATGTTAACATTGAAGAAAGGACAAAGACAGAATTATCGATTTTAGCCTTGTCATTCTTCTCTAATATATAGACTTGCATCCACCTTCAATTTGGAAGAATAGGTCATATTTTAAAGTCGAGCATGTCTAGGCAACAGTTTAGGCACTTTTCATCCCGATCTTCCTCTCGATCCGGAAAGGATGGCTTACCTAGCCTGACTTTTTCCATATGTAATGATGGCATGTTTCTCTTTTCTTGTTCGATCGATCGAAGCTTGATTCCACAACAAGGCATCCAAACATTTAGATAAACTAAATGAATGAGTTTATCTGATGACTTATCAAGTCAATGAGAAATCTTGTGATGCGTCTTTGCAGAATCTTTTCAGTGTTTCCACATTAATATCAAAGTGTGGTGACTGAATGAGGATCAGAGAGAATTCCACGAAGAGCATTAATCGCTGAACAAATTCCCTACAAAGTATATGTTCACTTTTTTAATCCCCAGTGAGATTTTAGAAGCCACCTGAGGAGTGAAAATCCAGAAGTTACACTATGTTATTTAAAGTAACATTATAATTCAACGCTTCCGACAGTTAAGGATAGAGGAAAGAGTTAACTTTTGAACCCAATAAAAAAATTCTCGACAACTCATCACGTTGAGAGAAATAGCATGGCTATTCCAACTTAAATGATAGTTAGTAAAGGTAAACCAAATCCGTTGATTGCTGAGGGTTTGCTAAAAATTCTCAGGGACCTGATCCCACTAATCCACCAAAGTCCCTTACCAATCCCTTCCATGGAATGATAGGACCACAAAAAGCTGTATTTATTTTCCCAGTGAAATGATTACAGATTGAATCTATCATGTTAATATTGACAATAAGACTTTAATATATCCCGAACGGATGAAACTCTACTTGCCAATTTTCTTCAATAGAATGACAGGTTTACCAATTTCTGTCAAGTTAGCGTTTTATCTTTGACCAAACTTACTCAAATCGCAAAACCAACTTCGGTCAAGTTAACATTACACCTCTAACTAAACTTGCTCAAATCACAAAACCAATCTCGGTCAAGTTCACGTTAACACCTTTGACCAAACTTGCTTAAATCTCAAAATCAATCTCTGTCATATTAATATCACACCTCTAACAATTTAATTTGCTCAAATTGCAAATTCAATCCCTGTCAAGTTAACATCATACCTCTGGCATTCTCGATTTTTCTCAAATGAAAATGAAATCTTTAGTTAACACTACCCCTCTTGGATTGCTAAGTTAATATTACACCTCTAACAAATCTCACTGTTAAGTTCAATATCATACATCTGATAGTAATCCTCTTGATTTTTTCAAGAAAAATGAGATTTTTGGTTAAAACTAAACCTTTCCTATTCAACTTTCCTAGTGAAGTTACCTAAACATTACTTGCTAAGTTAACAGTTACATCTGACAACTAAAACTCTTCGCTCTATTTAGTCTGATTTTTTATTATAAAAAAGAAAACAAACATGATTCAAAAAGCAAAATTTATCATTTTTATTCCAGTTAAATAGTAAGAGTGATACAAACACTTTATTTTTTGCTCAAAAAAAAGATACAAGTGTAACAAAAAGAGAAAGTTAATCTCGTTGAGAGAGACTTTATCTCCTCTTTGAGTTCTTGGATATCCCTCAGGTGAGTCTCTTTGACCTCGGCCATGGCCTTATTCCATAACTCTTCTTCAGTCAATAGCTTTTTGGTGGCAAGCTTAGCCCGGAGGGTTTCCAAGTCAGAAGACTTGGCATTGAGCTCTTTTGCATCTTACCCCTGGTGGCCTCGAGTTCCTCCATCTTCTTCTTCTTCGACGCCATAATCTACTCCATATCTTCAAGCAAGGCTTACGCTCTGACAATGGCTTCCCGAGCACTCGCTATCACCAACTACGCACTTTTGGCGTTAAACTCCAACTTCTGAAGATCATTAGATAAGCTTTGATAGCTAGCCCAATTATCGTCCAGATGACAGGTTCGCTCGGCTATCTCTTTTTCAACTCTTCAAAGAGATATTTCTGTTCAACACAGAGTTTACTTAAGACCAACTGAGCAGTCTCGACTGGGCTGGTACCTTCGAGATTTCGCGAGTCTGCTGTGTAAGATCACAGCTGCTTCACGCGCATCTGATACACTTTAGCTCGATCGGAACCCCAGAGCCCATATGTTCTCGACGTGATTCTCGAGTAGTGGTCCATGAACTCAATAAGGGTATGCCCAAACAGTACCAGTTCAATGCAGTATGTCATCATGGAGAAGAAGTGGTTAATCATATGATGGAGCAAATCTTTTAAGATGTCCATTACTGGTGCAGGCTTGGCTGGCCGCTCATCGATCATGTCTTCACAACTGTAGCAGGTGCACTCTTAGAGGTCAAAGGAGGTGCACTTGTCACTCTCATAAGTGCGGGTGAAAACTGAACCAGAAGCTCTTTCATCGCCAAAGATACCATAAGAGCTTCAGATATTGAAGTGCGAGCGGAATCTTGAGTTGTGGCAACTTCATGCGTAGGATGGATCACTAGAGTCTCCTCCACTGAGGCAGCAGTAGACCCTTCCTTTGCATCTATGTTCATGATCAAAGTCGTTGTTTGAGCCAATATGAGATCTCTTGTAGCCACTATAACAGTGTTAGCAGTAACTTGAAGAACCAGAGCTGCGAGATAAGACTCTTACTATATCTTACCTGGTTGAGGAGTGGGAGATCGACCCTTTTATGGGACTCCTCGGGCTGCGATGATCCCTCTGCTATGTCCCTAGCACATGTAGAAACCCCTTCAGCTTCGATCATTGGAATCTCTGAGCCTCCAATCTGGGACAGTTTCTTGATCATGTCATCGATGCTGGAGGAAGTTTCTTCGACAACAGCAACAACTGCTTCCTTAGAGACTTGCGAGCCCTCAAGCTTAGATGACTCGCCCCAGTACCGATAACACTAGTGGTAGCCCCCTCAGTGATAGTCACAGGGATCTCTGGTTTAGGCCGGGGTGATTCCTCTATAGTGTAAGTAGCACTAGTAGTCGCCTCTTTAGTACCGGCCACCCGAGTTTCTGAAAAAAGTACCCGAAGGGAAAATATCAGAAACATATCCATACAAATTGTAAATGAAGGTATAATAAAGGGAAGAGTTTACCTTCTACGGAGGTGACTTCCATGTCCTCAACCTTTTGCTATCAGACGTGAGACATACGCTATCCTAGTCGTGGTTATCTCCCAAATAGTCCAACCTTTCGCTAGATGACAAAGATGATACTGGGGTAGGTGACACTTCGACTACTGGAGTTCTAGTCCCTACGAGCCCTGTAGTCAGTCTCTACTATGGTATCCTTGTAGATGGCATCATCTCGATCGGGAAACCCAGTTGCATGTCCTTCGGGTAGATACTTTCTTCTAGAGAGAAGTGGAGGGAGCAGTCTTAACAGTCAACGGTACTGGTGTAGGTTCGACCCCAGTCACCTGCCCCTCTTCGACATTGGTCACTACAAGACCTCTGATTCGGCAACTCCTTGGACGCAATTGGACATTAGAGTCTTCATCTTCATTGGAGTCAACATGAGCCGGTTCAGGTTTCATATCTGATCTTGAAGTCCCCTTCGAAGGAGCTGCACCCTCAGACCCTCTGTGTGCCATCTTGTGGCTTGAACTAGCCTCAATAGATGAACACCGAGCACTCTTTGCTACAGTTTGGCATGATCGGCTTACAGGATGCTCCTCTGTCGTCTCGCCATCATGCCCTGGGACATAAGCTACTTCCGCTCTACCAACTACACGCTCAACTTCAAGAAACTCGCTCATACCCTTCAAAAGAGTGCTCTTAGAATCCACGCGGAAGTAATTGTAATATCCTTAGTTAATAATACGGTATTTGAATTTTTTAAATATTTATTTGGTTTCACATATTATCTTTTTATTGTTATTAAATATACGAAAATTGTTTTGAAATATTAAATGTTAATTTGGATTATTTATTATTACTATTATTTTTATTTTTACCATTATTATTATTAATTGTTATTTAATTGTTACTATTATCATTTCATTATGGTTATTATTTATTATTATTATTATTGTTTTATTTTATTATTAATTACTATTATTAATATTAGTTGTTGTTATTATTGTTGTTACTAATTATTATTATTGTTATTTTAATTATTATTATCAGTATTGTTATTTATTAATAGTGATTGTTACTATTATTATTTTATTATGATTATTATAATTTATTTTTAATATTATTAGAGTTATTATTATAAATATTATTATTGTAGTTATTATTATTATTGTTAATTATTATAATTTATTATTATTATTATTATTAGAGTTATTTATTATAATATTATTTTTGTAGTTATTTATTAATAGTGGTAAAACTCCAGTTTTGTTTGAAAATAAAGAAGAGGGAGAAAACCTAAAACAACAAAAGCTTAAAGGCGAAAGAAAGAGATTAATTTCTTTAAAAGGATTGTGAAGTCCTATTTATAGGCCTCACAACCAACCCTTGCATTTATCGCTTTATTTCTGAAGCACGTGCGAGGCTAAAGCGCTTAAGTGCTAAAGACAGCGGAGCTAAAGCGCTTGCGACGCTAAAACACTCAAGTGCTAAACAGCGAAGTAGGCAAACTTTGCCTTACTTCGCATGCAAAATTAGCCCATAGGGGCTCCAATAGTGAGGTTGTTCAATAGCCATAGAGGAAGTTAAAATTCAACTAGTTTCATCAAACAGTGAGGTTGAAAGAGTTGACGTGACCTCCTTCAAGATGAGAGTTTCCTTATTGTAAAGCATGGTAGTGAGATATGATCATATGACTCTAAGTATCAATGCCTTATCCTCCTCGTCGATCTTGACATCAACAGCTAGAAGCTCGCTAATGACCTTGTTGAAGCTGTTTAGATGCTCAAACAAACTGCTGTCCCTTCCTTCATGCGTAGCCCATATAGTTGTTTCTTGTGATACAACGTGTTGGAGAGGCTTTTCAATATATACAACAACATTTCTAACTTTGATCATAATCCCATAGCTATTTCTTCATCCATCATATTGTACATAATCTCGCCTACGAGACATAGTTGGATCGTGCTTACCGCCTTTAGATCCATCTCCTCCCAATCCTCGTTCCATGTACCTACAAGTTTGGCTGACTTACCCTGCAAGGTCTTGTGAAAACCTTGTTGCACCAGCAACGCCATCACCCTCTTTTACCATAAGCCGAAGTTTCCTTTGCCATTGAACTTCTCGACCTCAAACTTTGTCATAGAACTTCCTATCTTCGACATATCACCCCGCATCAACTTTTAGCTCTGATACCAATTGTTGCGAAATTGATATGCTCTGATACCAATTGTTGTTACTCCCAGGATCGACGTTAGCGAAACTTGGCAGTATGAATAGTACTTGCAAACGAAAAGTTTGATGTAAAGCAGACTTGCAATACGTAAATAAAAGAGTAATAAAGAAAGAGCACAAAGATTTAATGTGGTTCGGCCCAAACTTGGCCTAATCCATAGGGAGAGAACTTGAGAGAGCTTTATTAATGGACTTAGTATAAAGAGATCTAACCTTCCTCTTGATGCAATAAGAGTATTCACCTTCCACTTGAATTTAGCCCTATATTACAAGAGTATTAGCTTCTCTCTATGTACCTTCAACTTGCTCCTCTCTTTCTTGGCTTCCTCAGATCTCTTTTTCTTGAGTTTCTCTCTGCTGTAGAAACTCCTTGAGACTTTTTTGATTGAGGCAATTACAATACTTGGTTACAATTTTTATTTATAAGATTTTACAATACAACTCCTATTTGGACTATGAGATGATCTTAGCCTTTGGATAGTTGAAGAATCTTGATCGATCCTTTTAGGAATTAATCTCCTTAATCTAGAAGAATTCTAAACCTTTTAATCTTTAGAAACAAAACTTCATTGAATAGGAATTAAATCTTATTCATACTCCTTCTGAAAAGAAAACTCACAATCGCCTGAAAAAAAACTGCTTCATCTAAATTTGCTTCTTCTGCTTCAAGCCATCATCTTTTCTAGCTCAATTGGATTTTCTTGGACCATCATCTCTTCTTAAAAAATAAGACAAAATCCTAACACAAACAACTTTCTCATCTTTTCATGATCTAAAGAGTGTTGAGATTTTGCCTTATTTCAAGAAGAAATAATGGTCCAAGTAGATCCAATCGAATTGGAGAAGAAGAAGGCTTGAAGCAGAAGAAGCATATCAAGCAGAAGGAGACATGTTAGTCGGCTTGAAGCAGAAGAAGCACATCAAGCAGAAGGAGGCAGAAGAAGTAGATCAAGCAGAAGGAGGCAGGTTAGTCGACTGTATAGTCGACTAATAGGCATTACTAGTTGACTAATAGGCATTACTGGTTGATTAGGCAAAACAGAAACTTGAGCGTTTACAGAAGTCGACTAATAGGCAGTATTAGTCGACTCATGGATGATCAGCTGACTTATGAAGATCATTACTCGACTATCGCTGACAGTTGGGTGTGTTGAGTCTGTTTCTGATTTGAATTTTTACCTGATTGAGTTTTCTTTTCTGGTAGAGTACGAATAGGAATTAATTCCTATTCAATGAAGATTTTGTTGGCCCATCACTTTAGTTTTGATGATGATTAACTCATATAGTTATAGTACTAATGATCTTGTGTTTAATTACTCCCAGATATATGATCAAGATCTTAGTAGGTGTTTAGCTTCAACAAAGGATTTAAAGTAAAGTCAAAGTTTTAGAGCTAGCACGTGTTGATTCAAGAGCGTATGCATCAAGACCACATCAAGTACTCAAGAGGAGTCTAGCTCTTTGGATCAAGGTTTGGACCAAGTCAAGAAGGAGAAGAAGATTTTCAAGTGAAGACCTCCAAGAGAAGACTTGTGTTTGGATTTGTTTTGTTAAGATTTTATTTTTAGATAAAATGTAAAGGATAGAATAGTTGGTGGATTGCTCAAGTATCATATACACTCACACACCAAGATTTAGATGTGTTTTCATCATAGAGTTTTCATTTTGAAAAAATACCGTTTTGAATTTTGGAGTTTCATATATACATGTGTTTTAACCAAAACTATTTTAGAGCTAATGACAAAAACATGGATATTTCATCATATATGTGTAGTGGATCATATCCATACACTCTATGCTTTAAAAGTGTTTAAAATATCTTGTTTTTGTATTTGATGAGGTTTTGAAAAAATCTATTTGAAAAAAATATGGTTTTTTGTTTTAAGGCAAAAATTTCAAGTTACAAAAATAGTTCAAAATATTTGTAACAAGTTTTATTTTTATTCAAACATATTTGTATATCAAAGTATATTACTGAACTTATTTTTGTAGATTTTTAGAGATTTTATGGGATTTTATTGAAGGAAAAATGACAAACTTTTAATTCCTAAAAAGATATACTGTTTTGGCTTCTGCCGGTCGACCGCATGGTCGACCGAGCCAGAGGTCAGTCGACCGGGCGGTCGATCAACGTGCACAAAACGTGCACGCCTTGTTTGGCTGGAAGGCCGGTTGACCGACCCGGTCGGCTGCCAGAGAGTTCTGCTTTCTAGAAATAGCCCCGGTCGACCGGGCGATCGACCGGCAGAGAGCTCTGCTCTCTATATCCAGGTCACGGTCG